>VWZW01002309.1:1925793-1939853 GCA_013397115.1 Edolisoma coerulescens
AATCTTGCCTTGTAAACCAAATACAATAGATAAGTTACAGACTCAAAACAAAGAAACCATCAAGCAATGGCACTAGTCAAAACAAATTAACAAACCAAAACAAAACTGAACACTTTCCCAAAGACATGTTCTAGTTTACACAAGAACTCAAGTAAGCATTGTAGTCTATATTATGCACAATATTAGAACAAATGATCTCCTAGTATTGCCTTCTAAACACACAAATACTGTTCTTTTCTTACTTTTTAACACTGCACTACTTCAGTCACCTGTCAGCAGTTGCCTTGTTTTTTCATCTTGTGTTAAATATAGTAGAGCCTTGCTGCTATGAGGAGGAATTGAGAGTAGCTATACAGTGCAGGCTTGCAATCACCCAGTTTTCACGTCAGCTTAAGAGCTACATCTATTACGGGTGCGTTTGAAGAAAATAATGGAAAAAGCAACTTATTATCTCAACTGTTTCTCGGCACAATGTCAGCAGAGAGAGAGAAACTGCTTTGGTGTTGCAATTATATCCATGCCGTATAGATGGAAATGGCTTTGACCATCTACTTACAACCTGAAACCTGCACAATATGCAATACCAGCATATGAACCCTGAACTCCAACCAAATATGGAGTTTCAAAAATTTTTTTTATTGGTAAAGCCATTTATCACCAGACTTAACATTCAGATAGTATTCCCTAACACAAAACTACAGGTAAACTTCATGTTTGACAAAATTCACAGGCATTGCAACAAGAAAACTGAACTCAGTGGTATCTTCACATTATGAAATTTTGTAAACTGCAAGTTTGACATGAAGACAAGGAACCTTAAAAATTAGCACAGTCAGGAAGGTTCATTGATCTTCCCTTTAGTAGCAATCTATTTTTAAGAAGCCTAGGTTAAGAATTCCTTTGATGAATGCCTTTCAATAACAAGCACAATGGAAACACTTTCACAGTTGTTCCTCACCCCTTGACCTTCCCTGAAACACTATTAAAAGCTGAAGAATGAGTTTTGAGAACAGTAGGATACCAAACTTGACCACAGTCAGTGAGAAAAAACCTCTCTCAAAAATATTAAGATCCCAGAGTGCACTCCATGTCCAGTACACCTAAACAACAAAACACTAGTGGCAAACTGCCTATGAATTAAGTGATGTCAGTGTGCTCCAATATCTTTATTACAACCATCTTTTACTCACAGTTTGTGGGTTGATATCATCTTCTCCCATAGGTTCATCCACAATTTGCTGTCCATTCTGTAAAAAAGACACAAAGTGAAAATAAATACTGAATCCAAGTACAGAAATAAACATATTGGAGATAGGCTATCATAGCATGTTACTGTACTCTCTTCTCCATATTCTACAAAAGCAGGTAATTGAAAGTAAACATGGAAAACTCCATGTTGCTAGCATGTAATGCCACTCTTGCTTTGATCCTCGTGTATTCTCAACCTGGATGAAATCACAGTAAGAAATATATAAGACAACCTGGCATTTGCAGCCTCCCTACTACACAGCTAGACATTATTTTCCATTCTGCGAAACAGTTAACCCTTATGAAGACTGAACAGCAAAAAGCCACAAAAAAAGAACAGATTAACGGGTTCTTTCTAAGAGCGTGACCTCACAAAGCAACTCAGCCCTTATTCCACCTTAAGGATAATTTACAACTACAGTATGGATTTAGAAAAAACATTGAATGCAATTCTAATTTTACAGCATTTACTACTTTCTGTACTTTCCCAAGGTCCATTCTAACAAGCCATACAGGAAAAGGCTTTTGAATCTGAAATTTAGCTATAAAGATTTTTTTAAAAAAACCTCAAATATCTAGTTGGTAAACAAAGGGTTTCTTTTTCTTGACAGTGATACTATGCTTGGAGAATTTTTAAGAGATATTTTTCCCTGAAAGACTTTGAATGACTTTGCTTGCACAACAAACATGACCAATAGCAAGCTGTAAGGAAAAATATATATTTCCTAAGTTATGGTACAGGGCATCGCCTCAGGCATTAACTGTTACTTTTCTTCTAAAGTTTAACTGCAATTCAGTATAATTTTAGAAACAAATGAAAAACTATTAAAAATGGTTACCATTTTCCATTACCACTGGAGACAGAATTTAAGTTCATTTGTGTATTGCTTCCCTAGAGAACCCAAAGTCTAATTAATCTATTTTTTCAAATCTTAATTTACTTAAAAGTTACACACATGTACAGATAGTTATCTTTTAGATGTTAGAAAGTTAATAAAAGCTGCTCAGAAATTCAGAGATTTTAGCTTCATTCTACAGCTTCCTTCCCACTACTCAGTTTTTCAGCACACTTCTTGAGAACCTTCCTAGCATTCTTCTGTAACAACTTCTGATTAATATAGTCTTCTAGTTTGCATATGGCTGGAGGAGAGTCTTTCATATGTGACAGATTAAATCCTAACCACTTACAAATTCTAATTTTCAAATATTGCAAGCACACAATGTTCAATCAGATGATTACAAGCTCTCTAGCAACTTTTCTCCTGAGCTTTGTTTTTTTTTTTTGCTAGACGATGCAGCTGGAAAAAGCTAAATTATAGGAATTATTGATTTCCCAAATATGACACAGGTGGGTTGGGTTTTTTTGAGGGGGTGTTTCTTTAGGTTTTTTTTTTTTGTTGTTTTTTGGTTGTTTTGTTTAGATGGTGGGCAGAGGAAGAAGGCTGGGCTTGCTGATTGTCTTTCTAGTGCAGAGATCTGGCATGCGGTAGCAGTGCTATTTTCTCATCTTTCCTGGCTTCAAGAAGATACTAGAGATTTCTGGCACGACTCTGGTCTACTCCAAAAGTCATCATTCCATGATGGAGGACTAATAGGAAATCAGTGTCACGTGCTATACATTACTACAGCAGTGAATATAATCTTTAAAAGCTGTCTCAGTTAAGGGCAGTCAATACAACCGATCCGTACAGCTAAGGGTAATTTGATAAGATGATTCTCCAAAAAGCTCACATTCCCCACAGTGTAATATCTTTTACTTATACTGTACAGGCAGGGAATATTGTATTGTACTATCTCTCCTTAAGACACATAAAAAGTTGAAATTATCAAATGGAAGACCAGAAAAATACCAGCTTAGCTAAGTAACAGAAATGAGTGTTTTTAATAAAGCTTGTTTACAGGGAAACATACTGTGTATACATACATCATTACCATCAAGGCCACAAGTCACATACTTTCCCTTTTCTCAAATTTATGACATAAATTAACATTTGTATTTTAGCTAGCTACAGATCTCGACATTCTGTTCATGCCACAAGATAGCTTCCTTAGTATCTTGTCAATTGGGAAAAAAGAAAAGAAAATCAGTAGAACAAATAAAATAATTGACTTTAGCTGAAAAGGAGGAGTCTATAGCGTCCTAACAACAACAATGGCTAAACTCTGGGGCCTAAAATAGGGCAATTCGTATATCAAAACCATGTGCTCCAAACTGACTCCACTCTACACGCAGATTTTCAGAAACAGTGATTCCTGCTACAACAGTCATTCTGCTAAATAATAATGTACATTAACTGCAGGTTAAATAAGAATTTACCACACAATAAGCTTTAAGTTTTCACATTTACTATTTTAAGACAACTGAAACTAGTTGGAAGTGAAACCCACTCTCAGAATCTTCAGACAAGCCTCCCTTCAAAGACAAAAAGGGGAGATCAACCTCTGTTTTTAATAAGGCTCTAATCTTCAACCTCACTGACTTTTCCTACAGTCAACCAGAAAAACCACAGCAAACTTCTGCAAAACAAATAAACTGTTTTGCACAATCTGGTTTTCCTGTTTAATCCGGCACTCCTTACGGTTACTTTTCAGTTGAATTCAAGCAATGCATTCAAAACACACTCACTGGAACTAGGAACAAACTCAAGGACTCGGCATGAGCGCCATGCAGTCATGTCTGAGCCAGAGCCCTGGATTAGCAAGATCTTTTTAAACAGGTCTACCCAAGCAATGATTATGCTAAGGGAATCACTGGATGGTAGAACCAGTTTTTCTCAGAACAGTCTGAGCCATGTAAGGTAAAGAAGAATATGTATATATGATTTATGGTTTGCTGGTGTGTGATACCATTAAATGGAAAGCAGCTGTGTATTCGGAAAGGCTGCAAAGTGCACTGACTTTCTGAGGAGTTAAAATGCAAAGCCCAAAGGTTCCTGTTGGAAATGGCACTATTGAAACCACTGTGGAGTGAGGAGGTCAGCAGCATGCTTAAGAGGTGAGCAAATAAAATACGTTTTGTTTTGCTGGGCGTAGACTCCCTCTAGTATTTAACTAGCACCAAGGGTATGCCTCAATGACATAACAGACTGGGAGTAGGTATAATAGTCTGATGAATACAGACTAAGAGAAGGCTGAATATACATCTGTCACGTTCTCAGATTAGTCTAATTCAAAAGACAGAGACTCAAGACCTTGACTATTCTTCAGCTGTTCTCCTCCCATAGCAGGGCTACTAAGTAACCAGAATTGATCCAATATCTGGCTATTCCCAGTATTCTGGTTTCAAAAGTAAAACATATTTCAGATGGCAACACAAGTATAACAAAAATAACAGAAAATATCCAGAGAAAATTTTTACTTATACCTGAACACATCAACAATCAATTTATGTCAAGGAGGAAAGGAGGATGCACATCTCTTATAAAGGCAACCTACAAAATGCTCTTCCAATCCACTCTGATTCAACTTCCTATTGTGCTTTCCAGTGGAAAAAGTCACGTTAATTTAGGTACAAATTTGATTCCCCAAAGCTTTTAAACTCGTTGCCATATCTCACTAAATTAGTAGAGATCAATACCTAAACACAGCTGGGTTCCAGCAGTTTTCCTGAAGGCACAAGGACAGGAACACAAAGAGATCCTATAGGTTCTCTACTAGGCATAAAGCAGACAGACATCAGGGAATCTTTATCAGGCAGCTGGTACATGAATGTCCCCCATATGATCTGACAGAACCTTTGACACAAAAGTCAATCGATCATTAGTATTTCTAGCAATCAAAAATTGCAGGTTTCAACCCACTGAAATCTCAGGATATAAGAACTCTTAGGATTTTCCTGGCAGAAAGACAGTTTAAAGAAAGCTTTTTTAAAATTCAGATTATTTCAATTCTTGACCAGTAATGCACACCCATAAAAACCACACTGCAGGGACAACAAGGTCACAAGTAGTGTCATATGTTAAGGTACTGGCATCAAGAAAACACAGTCATGCCAAACCCTTTGTAAGAAAGAAGCACACCAAGAAATGTAGCCCACATCCCCCCCACAATCAATTAACCACTTCCTTTGAAGCAGTGAATATCCTGCACTTTACATACTACAGTTATATATTGATCTGCAAGTCATAATGCCTTTTTTTTTAAATTATGATTCAAACATTTACTGCAAGAGATCCAATTCATCTCAGAAGTCTGGCAAAACTCACCTGCACAATAAACCTAATGCTTTTCCCATCTATCCTTCTGATTAGCACTGGATCCAGATGAGTAATTTCGTATGCAAAATACAGCACCTAGCATCCATAAATACAATTAGAACTTAGCAATCTGGGGCAGGACATCTTGTTTTGATAATAATGTCAGGCCACCGTCACTCCCATTACATAGTGTTTTTTACATGTATCTAAGCCATATTAATTGACTAAGTGGGCAAATCATTCTATTTTCTATTGTACTCATTTTTCCTATTTTACCATTAGTTTCATCAATAACATTATAGATAGTATACACTTGAAGCTCTTAGATTTAGTTTAGTATCTCCATTCCTACAGTCTGTTTGCAAATCTAAGTTCCACTGATTTGGACCTACCTTGCTAAACACTTCTTTTAGGATTTTTTTTTCTGAAGGGTATAAGTTTGTCCCCAAAGCTTCTTCGATATTAGACACAACCAATATCTTCCTCCAACCCCAGAATATCTCTTCTTTGCAGTTAGACTATTGTTAGACTACTTTGGGATGTTTAAGTATTCTTTCTGGCAAATATTTTACCTTTCTTCCCCAACTATGTTTGTCAGGTATTTTAAAACCTCTTATGAAACCGATACCAGTTGCAACTTTTGGAATAATTCTTCTGCCATTAAACTCAACATTTCCTAATTATTAATATTGGAAGTGAGCATATAAATTAGTAAGTAGTCCTTATACTATTAGCGGAGTTCAGTATACTTGGCAACTATTGGCTTTTCTGTGTAACTGGTGCCTTGTAGCAGAACCATAAAACTCAGTAAAGACAAAAAAGGTTATATTCTTAAACTTAGCAATTAATCAAGACTTAACAAGAGTTAAATCAAGAATTAAACTATATATCAGTGCAGAATGATGCTTCGAGTAAACAAATAAGCAAAAAAGATAAGACGTCTGAATCAGACCCTTTACAAATTGTTATGTAGAAGTTTTAACATGCCAATGAGTAACATAGGCGACGAAGCTTCTCTCAGGTAACTCCTAGTTTTCAACTCCCTAAACTTCCAGACTGACCCAACAACTTCTAAACACAGTTATAAGATTTAAACACATGAGAAATTCCAGTATGATTATTTAGTCATTAAAACACTGGGTGTAAATATAGATCTGAGCTCTTTCTCTCTGGTGTTTTCAGGGGACTCTCAACTGACAAAGCCCAAGAATCCTGAGGTCCTTGGATGGAGTAAAGCTGTAACAATGCTTCTGGTTTGTTTCAAAGCAGCACAGAATGCAGTATTCCCACTGAAACACTCGTAACAAATTTGCTGTTAGCAACACAAGGCGCTGTGTGGAACCACATTCGGTAAAAACCTTTCAAACTGTGCACGCTCAAACATGCTATTCTAAACAGCAATGAGCTACCCTGAGAAAAAATTTGTAGGTCTGCAAAAAAATAGTTGAAAATAGACTGAGAGGACCTTAAGAGGTCATCCAATCTATCTCCACGCACCAAAGCATGATCAGCTATTCCTACAACGTTGCTCACAAGACATTTATGTCTAAGCCCTTCTTAAATCTTCAGGAGTTTTCACAATCTATTCCAGTGCTTAAATAAAATATAAGGCTTTAATAGGATCTGAATTAATGACTTGTGCCCTAACTTCTGAGCTGCGAAGCCACACAGATCCAAAGCACTTACCTAAATCCTGACCTGATTAAAATTTACTAGATGTAAATAGCAGAAGTGAGCCATCATCTTAGACTTCTCTAGCTGTTCTCTTATAGCACTTACCCAAAACATTTGGCATATACTGTTAGAAATAGTACATGCAAGTATTACAAACTCCTTATTAAAAAAAAAAAAATCGAAATTCCAACAGGTATTTTTCTTATATAAAACTTTGTTAACTCAAGTTCCATGAATTCCACATAATTTATTATCAATTTTATTGTCTAAGGTGACTGACTTATTCCTTTGCTGAGTATTAAAAGAAACAACAGGATGTTGAAACTTGCCTCTCCATAGACAACCTCAGATAAAAGCCATTAACTCGCGGATCATTTAGGTACAAAGCCAAACTTCTTTAAATTAGGGTGCTTGGGCAACTTTAACGATGTGATTTCGTAAACCCTATCTACTTTGCCACCTTCTTCCTATCTAGTATGACTCAAGAGCATAGTTTAACAATATAGAAAAGTAGTCCCCTTTCCTGCACTGCAATGCTTTCCTTGGCTGGCATTTATCCAGCACTGTGCCAAGTCAGGTTAGAAAAGAATAGTAAAAAGGCTTGCAGCTCTCAGCAAGTTTAATTCTCTGAATTAACCCATCTTGAATTCAAACAAGTGCCACAACATTATTCAAAATGCTGTACACATACTGTTATAAAATCTTTGTGTTGGACAACCACTCTGTGTAGCTAAAACCAGCTCCAAATCATGTGCAGTCATGTGCTCATGAACAAAAGACAAACAAACAAACAAAACAAGAAAATCAGAAAAAGACAGGGAAGTGAAAGTCTCATTTAGTTTCCTACCTGCACAAGCAGATGGGTGGTAAATTATGACACTTAACACATCAATTCAGCAGCCTTAGTAAAACAAACCCAAAAAACCTACAGCACCTAATCTCTGTTCATCTGCTCCAAAGAGGAAGAAGAAATGCACATATTAGAAATCACCTACCTCAATATATCCAGCCACTGCTGCACACATGAAAATAGAAATTCCTTCTGCTTGCACATAATCTTAAGAGTGACACTGGTCCCTGGTAGTGTACAAATCTTACTACTAAGCCTGCATTTGCATGAGAAGGCAGGTGCACCTCACCTTCCCTGCCTCCTGCAGTCCCAGGCCCATGGAAATGCCCTGTGGCTTCCTGGGCTCCTAAGGACTGGGCACACACAGGCCGGACGCGCCAGGTCCTTCCCCTACGAGCAGGGGCAGGCAGCAGGCACAGCAAGGCTGTGCACTCCAATTCCCCGTGTTGCACGCACAGGTTTTCAGACATGAGTTGGTTTCTCAGAATGCATGACAAATTACAAAGGCTGAAATTTAATACTGTAGCCAACTAAAGCATTACTCTTTACACTTAGTTTATGATTTATTATTTTGATACAATTTGCTAAGAAGAGAGAATAAGCTGTGGAACAACTTCCCTATATCCTAAAATTCAGGATTTCTGAGGTGACTATATAACAAAAGTCAGCTACAGGAACACAGGAGAAGAAAGACTCCCGATGAAGCAAAAAGCATTGTTTCACGTGTAAGTATAAGCTCTAACAATGACTAATTTTGGAAAACATGTTATGCAAGAAATAATTCAAATAATATTTACATCCTAAAACCATCACCTTTTGAATTTTCAGGACAAAGAGGGTTTTATTTTTCAGAGCTATGTATTGTTGGACATTTAAAATCACAAAATACCATTTCTTTGCATCATCTGCATATAGCTAAGCATGTTTCAATAAATTAATGCTTGGATTAAATTATTAAATTTTCTTTTAACACTTACTTTAATTTAAACTTAGAAACTGTCAGGAAACAGACCTAGACAATAATACTGTATTTTTAAGATACATACTCACTTATACAAAATTGAATGGCTTTACTGAATAAATAAATTAATTAATAATTTAAAAATGGTAGCACGTTTCTGCCAAAAATAGGTAAGTGGAGCATTAAGCACACCATAGGGGTTTCTTGCATCAAAGGCAACATATGGTAACTCTTACTGACAGGAATGAACTAGCAGTAACTTTGTGGTCAAGTCACTGGAGTAAGTCCCTGGAAATCAGAGTTCATCTAGTTCTAGAACAGACTCCATGAATGATGCTAGATGGGGTCACTAAGCTGTTGAGCCTCATTTTCCCATCTGTTACATAGGATTTTTTCTCCCCTCTATTTCCAATGGGTGAGGCATTTAATCTTATTTCAGGGAATAAGGAGAGAATAAGTAGCACAGTATCACATATGCAAGCATGTAGCACAGCAACTGTAGTACTCAACCACTTCACCCAAACTTAAAAATTCCCTGAAGAGATTCTTTTTCCAGTTTTATTGATTAAATTGTTCTCCTAAGTCACCAAGATTGAAAAAAACCAATTACATGAATTTACTCTGACCTGAAAAACTCCTTTAAAGTTTCACTATTGGAATACGGCTATGAATTATATCTGGTGAAAAAAAGAACCCAAACAAAAAAAACCCCCAAACCCCAAACCAAAACACCTCTCCCAACCAAGCGCCACAGAAAAAAACACAACTCCAAACCCGTATCTTGAATGAGTTCTTAAAGCTGGTAGATCTGCCAAATGCCAAGATCAGTCAACACACAAAGCTAATATTTTTGATGTGCAGAAATAATTAAACGCCCACCTCAGTCTATGTATCATTGTGACTCCAAGTCAAGCATTTCAAATGAAAAACAACTACAGTCAGTGTGACAGACCACAATCAATTCAAAGACAACAGACACGCCTTTAAATGTGTCAATCTGCTTACATCTGCTCTGTGTTACATGTCCCAGCTGGGGCAAGAAATATTGCCTACACCACAACAAACCAAACAAGATAAGAACTGCCAATGTCATAAGAAAATCAACAGAACCATTCAAAGAAGTTAAACTCAACACCTTCTCGAGGAAACCAAGAGATGCAGAGAGCTCACAGTAGTGCATGAAGGTACTGAATTCAACAGAGTAAAGCTTCTGCCTTCTCCTGCCCCACTCAGCTGACCACAGGACATCATTACTATGTCATGGACTGGGATTGTGTTAACCAAAAAACAAAGCAGGTAAAATGGTACCAATAAGGATATGAAAATTCTGAAGACACCCCCCCCAAACACTTTTCATGCAGATTATGTGTTTCTCAAGACAGTATTTACATATATATAAGATCTGTTATCTGTCTATCACAGCAGTTTGTGGAATATAGTGTATACTTATATACTTATTTAGATGAGAATTAAATTTCCAATTCCCAATTTACTCAGTATAAGAAAACATCACCCCACAAATCAGTGAAAAACGCAGACTCCAGAACGCACTGTGCTGACAGCAGTTATGCATGAGAAGTGACAGCTGAGTGCTGTACAGAATTCTGTCTATAATGGAGAGACAATGGATGGTCTTCAACATCCCATTTGGGTTATTCCACTTTGGCTTTAACTATTTGCCTGTGTTAACTATACCAGAAATGACTGTAAATATTGCCTTTGTTCCTGTGGAAGACAAGTACAACACTGATTACAGAGACTAGTACAGAATGTGAAGAGACAATCACAACCACAGGCTCAAGGCTACAGGTGGGAAGACACCTGATAAATTTCAGCTTCCAGGCCAGATATATACATTGACATAGAGAATGCCACACTGACATCAGAATGAAATTACAAAGCAAAATTTACATTATACCAGTTTCTTTAAAGTATCAGCATGACTGTTAAATGCTAGCACCCCCTGTCTCATGCAAAGTTCAAATAGTCCTGGATACAAAATACAATACAAAGAAATTTGTGAAGGAAGATTCATAGGCTCTATTTAAACATCTGAACAAGTGACCATAAATCCTGTCAAGAGCAGGGGAAAAAAAAAAAATGAACTTTCTCCACAGCCAGCTTGGAGCATCTAAATTAAAACTTCCAAAGATAGCTGTCACAAATGCTTCCCAGAAAGTCTAGCAAATGGCATCTCCTTATGATGGCCATTTCTTTCAACATACTGGTGTCCAAAATTTGGCTGCCATAACTGTATTCATTCTCCTCCAGTTGATATTAATATGCATAGCAGGGAGCGGGGATCAAAGGATCAGGCTAGTTATTCAAATGCAAACTCAAGTCATCAATACTTAATTTGCTCAAAAGCAGATGACTTGAAATAACAGGCATATTCTCACCATGAAAAACAAACCTATGCTTGTTATGAATCCTGAGTAGACCCTGAGTCAATAAGAGACAGCATCATTCCACAGGCTTTAAAGGTGCTGTGATGTACAACATGAAACTGAAACTACACACTATATTATACAGACAAAATATTTTTAAAATAGTGTAGCAACTTTACACATTGAAGAAGCTGTCAGAGATGCAACGTGGATCACTGCCCTATTTGCACCTGTAGAAACAGAAGTTCTGAAAATGATTTTTGAAAACCATAAAGCCACATTTTATCTAAAAAAAATTGTCTGCATTATTTTTTGAGAAAGACTACATTCTACTGTTCTGCACACCTAAGTTACAGCAGCTGTTTGTGGTTAACTACACTTCCAAAGTAAAGCTTTCTAGAATACTAAAGGTATTCTAGTTCTCCTCCTAAATTTGCCCACCCATCACAGAATATCACTCCCTTAGTGGTACCACTATAACTACAGGACCGCACCGGGAAATAAACAAAAAATTAAGTCAATTAAAAACTCCATGAGTTGTTAAGACAAGGAGAGTGTCTGAGCTGAGTTTTAGAGCTCAAAAATTTGTAATTCCATATGCGGATAATACAGTGTTACAAGAATTGCGTCAGCAAATCCGAGAGGTTAGCGGAAATGCTTTACTCAGAGTTACAGCTAAAGACATTATTAGTATCAAACTATGACTGAAATCACAATGAGTTTCAGGCAAATGTAAGAATATTTTTGCCCAAGGATACTCTTGCAGAATAGGGTCTGTAATTAGGATATTGCTATGCTACAGATAAACACAACTCATGCAAATCAAAAATCTAAGTTATGTATTTAGGTCACTTGTCTAAGTATTTGAATTAAACTTACCTATTTTCACTAAAATATCTTTTCTTAAATAGTCATTTCACGTAAGTAACCTTTCTAAATAAGTTTTTCCTTTTGAGTGCCATACGAGAAGCTTTTGCAGGTGCAGCCTGGTCTTTTCAAGAATTGTTTATTCTAGACTAGGGCCTTGGAGTGCAAACCTGTTAGTTCATGCTGTTTCATGTTTCATTAGTGGTCCTAGAAATTTTTTGGTGATAAACTACAGTAGACTCACGTCAATATAAAAGTTAAATTATTTTTTAGGAAGTGATAAAATACATTTGTTTCAAGAAGTTTATGACAGAATGATGTCTGAAACATGCTACAACAAGTAACAAAGTATAATCATGCATGTACACACATTTAAAATAACATAATCTATGTTTCTATCTATCCAGCATATATACTATTATTGAAGTTAGACTGCATGCAGTGAGCGTCAAAGACTAAAGCAACAGTTAAGTTCTTTTCTCTAAATGATTAATCTAAGTGTTTTCCCCTACCACCTTCTGCCCCACCCTCAAGCATCACAGTACTATTGTAGTTACTCCCAATTTACAAGCATCTAAGATCACTACTCCAGAAGTCAGTGAATAACCAGCAAGAATTTAAAAGTAACTACAGTACCTGGCAAGAATTTAAAAGATATATCTGCCTGTCAGATCTGAACTGTAGGTTCTTTTGACTCCCTGAGATACAGTGACTTTCAGCAGATGGATGACAAGACAAAGATCAAAAGGACAAATCCTGATACTGCAGAAACTCTGCATTGGTCTCTCTCTGCTCGTCTCACTAAGGATCGAGTCCTAACCTTGCGACTAATTGTTGTGACCTGGCCTAGGTCCACACCGTTCCACATCAGCATCACTTGAAGCAGCCTGGGTGCGTACCAGCTGGAGCCGATTCAGGTCGAAGCTGCACTGTCAGAAGCAGCTTTCTCTTTTTAGATGGAATCTGGTCACAGAGTAGTACACGCACTGTGGGCTACTAGGGACTCACGGAGCAAGCACAACTGACTGTGTAGGTGCAGTGTTTACATAGATCCAAAACAACAGTAGTAGGAAAAAAATTAAAATAGCTGAAAGCTTCTATGGCCTCAGTCGCAAGTGACTCTAATTTCCAGCCGCTCTCATCCCAGCCTAGGAAAGCTGACACGCGTCCTGCCTAACAAGGACAGGCACAACACGCACTCCCCGCTACCACAGCGGGAAACTCACACTGCGCGGCACCTCGGGGATGTTCCCGGCAACGCCGCCGAGCACAAAGCTTCACCCATGCTTCACCACCCTTCACGTCCCTGCGGTTTCCCAAACGCTTGCGAAACTGCCGGCAACCCCATCCTGCCGAGATAAGGGGGCAGCGGCACCGGGCGGGGACCCGCACGGGGAGCGGCGGCAAGGCGAGGGCATCGGGCAAGGCGAGGGCAGGCCTGGCTCTCCTGCCCACCCCGAGTCGCGCCGGCGGAGGCGGCGGGGCCGCCCTGGAAAGGGAAACTCGCCGTGACAGTAACCAGACACCGCGCTGGAACAAAAGCGCCCAAGCCGGCGGCCGCCGCGGAGGCAGGTTACTCCCTCCCGGGAACGGGGCGGAAGGGGAGGGAGCGCGCCGGGAGCAGCCCGGTCCCGGGAAACACGCCCCGAGCCCGGCGCGGGCGGGGGAGTGCCGGCCGGTGCCGGCCGTGAGTCAGTGCCCCGGAGAAGAAGCGGCGTGCAGGGGCCGGCGCTCGCCGCGTCCCCCCGCCGGGCCGCTGCCGCCCGGCCCTAAGCCTCGCGGGGGGAAACTCTGCCCATCGGCACCGGGAGTCCCGGTCCCGTCCTCTCCTCACAACTTTCCCCGCAGCACCCCCCCTGCCCGCTCCGTACCTCGGT
>VWZW01002309.1:1940031-2221126 GCA_013397115.1 Edolisoma coerulescens
CCTCCGCCCCCCCGGGCTGCGGGGAATGGGAGACGCGGAGAGTTTGTTTGCACAAACAAGCGCGGAGAGAGGAGTCGAGAGGCGGGTGAGACGTGGTGTTGTGCAGAATATCATTAGGCAAAGAGGGAAAGGAATTAAGGGGCAGGAATTTGTTTTCGTAGCAGCACCATTTAAGTAGTAGTTGGACTGCGTGAGTAGGAGTTGCCTCGAAGCGGGAAAGTCATACTTCCACAGGCCAAGAGACATGAAGCTAAAGCTGTCAAAAAAACCCCCACAGGTTCCGAAAACGGCCGTTGTTTTACTCTTTATTCTTAGCTGTTAGCTGGTACGAAAGCATAAGCATAAACTGAGACCCACAACGTGTGGGGTGTTACATGGTTCTCTTAAAATGCTAAGCACTGTCATAAACACCTATCGTTTTGCAACATTAGATGGCTTGGCTGATGCTGAAGAATCCCTGAAACATGAGACCAGCAACTGAAGGTGGGTGAACACTGGTGTCAGGCTTCTTGCTGTTGAAGCCAAACTTTCCAGAATTGTTTGAGAAGCCACGTAGTTTTCAACAGCCCCCACTGTCCCGGAGCATTTCTAGATTTTGACAGGTCACATGATTTGTTCCATCCTTTATAAAAGTTAACATTCTTTAAATAGTTGGAAGTTTTTTTGGAGTGGAAGGAATGGCAAGAGCGCTAGTAATTAAAAGTGTGTGCGTGCATGCACACACTGCTGCGATGAACACAGGCTGCTTCTGTTTCTGCTTGGTAGCATTTTTGATCCCACTTTATATTCATGTAAGCATAAATACCTATCTACAAAGAGGTACAAAGGAGTGGATAGGCAGTTGCTCATAATGAATCAGTCTTCAGCTGGTCCTACAGAGGCTTCCATACCTGGAGTAAAAGGTCATAGTTGAATGATCACCTGAAGCCAGGAGAAGCAGATGTGCCCTCCCCTTGTTCACTGCAGTTTAGTCTGGCCCTTGCATCAGCCTCTCTTTTGAAGTGGTGCAGTTGCTTGTGCTATCATGTGGTGAGTTAGACTGGGGAACAACAGATCCACATCAAAACTTACCCTACCCTTTTTACCTTCTGTTATCCTCAAAAAAATCCCACCAACCAACCCACCCTATTAAAGGCTGAAGAGGAGTTGGGACTGCTTCTTTCCAATGTGGTCAATTTGCAGAACTCTGGCTGGTTAATGGTATGAAATTTAGAACAAGGCAATAGAAAACAGAAAATTCTGTAGTGCTTGGCAGCCTTTATGCTTAACATCATAATGTTAGTAGCACAGAATAATTTTTGTAGTCTGATCAGCATCAGGTCACTTCAGTTTCAAACTGGCTGCTGGAATGTTGAACATAAAACTCATTTTTTACAGGAGTCATACATTATGTGGTTGACACACAAATCAGGACTTTTAAAAATCCCTGACTTAATGTAAAAATTCATGATGTTAAAAAAAATGTTACCTTACATCCCTCTGGAAATACAAATTTCTATTCCCTCACAGGGATATTTCACTTGACTTTATCAAAGCTCATGCATTTGTACCTGCATCAACTACACAGTCAGGTACATACATCTGAGATGTGCCATTAGGGAGAAGAACCTGAGGACTAAAAGGTGGCAATCACAACAAGAAAACTACCCCAAACTTAAGCTTGCATTTCACATAGCTCAGCAAGTCCCTCCTTAGAAAAGACTTCCTTCCTCTAACTAAAAAACTCCACAATCTCCTCTTTTCCTTTCATAGTTGTTGAGTCCTTTCTTGCCATAGGCACATATTCTAAATTGCTTGTTTGAATTAAAAACTCTTTTTAGAAGGGGAGGAGGGGGTCATAGTTTGGTTATCATCTCTGACTTTTTTACATAGATCATCTTTTGTCCTTCCCTGTATGGAAGGACATGGAATCTTACAAATCCAAAATAAAATAGGGGCAAAGATCTTCTGCACTAGCAGGTAAGAGGGCTGCAAACAATAGAAATCTGACCTTTTCTCAGGCACTGAAGTATGGAGAGTAGGTAGAAGTATGCCATTTCATTGTTCAGGGGTTTCAGTATTATCACACCACACATTTAAATTTTATAAAAGAGAAAGCTGCATCAGGATTTTAATAGGAGCTACTATACAAGAACAGACTTCAGGGCAAGAAAATCATCTGGAAAGTGTCTCTACGGGGAAGAGAAATATATCAGTTAATCTCTGGGAGATGCGGGGGATTCTGACTTTCAAATCTTGCTAAACTCGGAGTTGGATCATCCTCCCAGCAAGAGGTAAGAGGCTGAAGATATTTTGCCTCAAGACAGTAGCTTCTATTTTTCATTCCTTTTGTCTCAGGCCAAAGCAAGGTAATGCTTTCACCTGTGGCAGCAGACCTCTGCTTTTACCCTCTTTCCCTGCTGGCACAGCCATCTCTGCTTGGCTGTAGTCACCGCTAATAACTGTCTGTCACCAGACTCGGTTGTGGGCGTTGATTTCACCTTTGCATAAGTGGTTGCAATCGTGGTGCATCCACACGGATGTTTTGTATGCATTGCAACGGAAAATTGGATCACGTTTGTTAGGAAAAGGGTAGCATATGGCACTGAAATGACAGTGCTGCATAAAATCCCATTAACTTGTCATGTGAATTAGGTGGGCTTCACATGCTGCACCATTTTTTTTTTCTCTTGTTTCTAGCAAATTTCACTAAAATGTCAGTCGATTGCAAGGGAGACATCAGCTTAATAGTACTTACCTATCTTTTCCCACCGGCAGCCTTTTGATATGTGTGTGGCAGAAATTAGGGAAGCTTGCTTATGGTTGGTGATATCTAATGCTTTGCTTAGTTTTGAAGTAGGACTTACTTAGTTTTTGCAATTAAGGCAGAATTAATTGCAGAGTTAGTAAATCACCATAATCATGCCCCCAAAATAATAAGTATTAAACAAAGTTAGTTTACTAATACTATTGGAGTAATATTTTGGAACTTGAACTTACATTTTTAAAATACACATAAAAGGGGGGAAAAAACCCAAAGGAAACTTTGGCAACAAACCCCACAATCTGACACTCATCTAGGACGTCTAGTAGTGCATTAGGTGGGAATTATGATGCAGTATCTTCTGAATATAACATGGAACAGTAAATACAGTGCAAAAGTGTGAAATTCTGTTTCAAGTATTATGACCATAGCACTGAGATGTATAATTTGAATTTAATGCACAGGAAAATATACAGAAGGTACTGTCTGAATTTATATGGGAAAAAACCTCCAACGAGTTATAAAATAATCAATACCATTTGTTTGTACAGCTAATAGACAAAGAGAGTCTCTTACTCTCAAGACACCTGGATTCAATTCCTAGCAGAAAACAAAGGACAATTGTGTAATTTTGTCAGTCACTTCATATAGATGAGATTCAACTAAGGAGACTGAGTCTTTCTTCATCATCTTTTCAGAAGAGTGAGGAGGCCTTGATTGGAGAAGTGTAAATACATCCTGCCAAAATAAACTAAGGAAGCCTTAGTGCTAATTAGAACTGGTTGCTCTATGCTTGAGGTGCAGATATAAAGAACATCTCCTTAATGTCACTGGGATATTGAAAAGATGGTTTCATTGATGTTTGGAAAGCTGACAAAGACCAGGGGAAGAGAGAAAACGTGCTGCAAGAAGTTTCCAGCTGGTGTGAGTTGTAGCAGAGACACCAGAAGGATTTGCTGTACGAATCAGAGTTATAATCAATAACTGAAAAGGGAAGAACTGAAATGAATGTCTATTATGTGTTAAGATTTACTTTGACCTTTCAAACAACATCTGCTGAAGGGTGCTTTCACCATTACAGGCCCCTGGATGATGGAATCATACAGGAATGCAAACATTTCCTGCATTTTCCTCTGGCAGGCTCTTCTTTGAAGTTCTAATCCTGCAAGTGTAGTAGATGTGATAATGACAATAAGAATACTTCTAAATCCTATATATGTTAAAGATACAGTGTCTGACTCACTGCTTAAAACTATAGCTTTTCTGGATGTAAGTATGTTTACATAAAATTGCACTGAAAGGGTAAAGCATAATGCATCAGGCTCAATGGAATTACTTATCCAAGTTTTATCTGTGGTCACTATGCTAGCAGGAAATAATTGCGCCTGTGGTTCCTACATCCTGAGTGGAAATCTGGAATTCAATAAAATGTGGTCTCATTACAGCATACCTGTCTCCAACATATGTTCTCATTTTAGTGTTTCTGTACATACAGATAGCTCTGATTTATCTTCTAAATGACAAAATTTATCCTGTTCACCACAGAGTATAAGAAACCTTTTGCTGAGCTTTGAAATCTTACATGGAAACCTGCTGTCAAATACCGAATTCAAGTTGTCACCCCTTTGCAGTGGAACATTGAGAAGGAGATTAGAATTTCAGATTGTGGTATTTTGAGACAAAAAGGAAATGGTAGAGTATGTGCAAGGATCAGTGTTTGAGGGTCAAGGTTCTCCTGGGTTAAATATGACACAAGATAGCTGTTCACAAAGGAAAAAAAGAAAAAAGATACAGTGGTAATAGAGGTAGAATATGATACTATATTATACAAGATAATATAGCAATAAAAAACTTGTCAGCTTCACAAGTCATTGCTATAAAACACACGAGGTTTAGAGGAGGCCACAGCATTATTTATGCACCCTACCTCCCCCAGACCTAGGAATTTAAGGGTCACAGACCCTTTTATTATTGTTATCAAATTAGGTCTGATTTAAAGAGCCTACTGACAAGCAAAGCCTAGTTTATCTCACTTTGGTTTTTGGGGGTTTAACCTTACTACCCAAATTTACTGATTTTATGTCCTCCCAATTAAATAGTGCCTTGGTCTCTTTGAAAGCTACTCACCAAGTCTGCTCTAACAATCTTATTCTTCACTTCCTTGTACAGATTATCCAGCATCTCTTAGCCAAGAATCCCTTTTAAATCTAGAAAGCTTCACTTTCTCTTTACTAACCCTTAATTATACCGAACAGGATTCTCCAGACTGAGCTAACAGCTGTCCTTTATTCTGCTTGACAACACCTGATGCTCATTCCCAGTAGTCAGGGGATATTTTCCAAAATATGTGCTGTTGAAGTGATCATATCTAAAAATAGAGTTTGTTACCTCTACTGGTTTGAAAGATCCATGTATTCTGTCAAGACAGTTCACTCACTTTTCCATCAGCATCTCACCTTTGTGCCTTGCCTTTTGGCCTGTGGAGAACAAAGCCATACCAGGGGGGGCCCAGGTTTGCGATCATGTCCAAAAGTGTTCTCCAGTGATCAGTAAAACTTGTTACATCATCAGATGTAAATCAATAAGGGTCGTAATTGTGTGTGTTGTACGACAGGCTGTATAGAGGCAGTATTTTCCTCAGCTCCCTGTATGAGCCCTGGGCCCCTCTGTGATTCAGTTTAATGATGGATGCACACTCCTGTGTGCTGTCGATAAGTGAAAAAGGGACTTCACTGATGACTGACTTACCCTGAAGTATTTTTTCAGCACTCAGTATTGGCTGGGAGCTATCAAGCTCCAAAGCATACTGGCACCCTTCCTTGTGTCCCATGGGTGATTTACTGGTGAAAAGGTGCCTATGCTAAATATGGGTGTTTTACATCCCTAGCAATCATTTCAGCACCTTGCAATGACACAGTTCCACAGTGAGTGCACATTTCTATTGCCCAAAGTCAGTACTCACTGAAGGGAAGCATGAATGTGATAGAAGACAGCTCATTATCTGGAAGGAGTGAAGAGAAACATGTTAGATGAAACAACCCTGTCCCCCTCATAAGTACCTCACTCTGCCCCAGCTATGTTGACCCACTATGTCCTATTTGATGGAGAAAAGACATGCTCAAAGCCTTGCTCCAGAGTCACAACCTTGCCAAAAGGAGTAGCAGGATGAGGAGGCAGCAACATTTATCCTGTACTGCAGAGCAGCTGAAGACTGTGTTAAGATGTGGTCCCTTTTTTAGAGCTTTGGTATTGCGAAATGGTGCCTATGTAACAGGTAAGCCAGAAACTAAAGTCTGTGCTGTCTGATACCTGTTGGAGGTTCACTAAGCTAACCAGTGGTATGGACTTGATCTACTACTAGATGGGGCAAGATACTGGGGGAGGGGAGATTGTGAAAGATTTTTGGCTTGTTGGTCATTCTCCAGTAAGTGCCAAGGAAGGTAATGTAAGATGTAGGATAAAATGGAGAGGGAATTCTGAGAATAGAAGATGTCTTTTTAACCAGGGAAAAGAGCAGAACAGTTTTAAAGAGCATAAGGAGCAGTTGTGTCTTGGATGTGAATAGCCAGTTAAATCTATATATATTTGTGTCAATATTTAGTGAATCACAGGAAATCGTAAAGGCTGTTGTGTTAACAGTGATCAGCCAGAGAGATGCTCTAAACATTTGTAGAAATCTGTCAGTATTTTCGTTTTTAAAGTCACTTGACACAAGATTAATGAACCAAACAACCATTCAGTGTCTCATTAAATCTGTTACAACTGGATAGAATTTCCAATGGCTTAGCTTAATGCTTGCAGTAAGAAGTAAATTTTCAGCTCATGGGTGGACCTCTAAGTTAATAGAGTCTTTGGTATTACATCACCACAGATAGTAGAAAGGATTGAACGGGTTGTCAGGATTATATTCCTTCTCTACTGATTCACTTTCAGCAAAACTGAAACTTTGTCTGACTTCAAAGAAGCTATTTTAAAATCACAATTTTCAGGAAAGAATGACGTTATTTTGCCTGCTTCATCAGAATGAATGCTCCTCTGCTGTGCACAAATGAGCTGCTTGCCCCAGTTGAACAAAAGCTACGATGAGAGCTTTGATCAGTGTTGACAGTGTTCCTGAAGTATTTTGGTGCCTCATTCCTTTTTGCTTTCTAGAACCACTACTAATGATGTTGGTTAAGAGAAAGTGTACATTGCAGTAAGATGGCCATCATCAGAGAGTGCTGAACTGGTCTGTTGCAAGGCTTCCTTAATTATTAATTTCATTGCTACAGAATTTTTTTTTGGTGTAATAGTTTCTCGGGACAAAGAGCTCCTTAAAGCACCACTCATCTGTATGACAAAATTTGTACACTTTAGTCTACAGAAACACCTTTTACACCTTTTCTTGTCTGAAGTGTGACATTCCACACTGGGTTTATTTTTTCCTTGGAGACAAGCAGGAAATCTGTCACTAATTTCCTTCCTGCCAGCTCTGACTGCCTTTTCTCAGTCCTCATAGTCCTCTGTACATTTCTTCTTCTCCATTTTATCTTCTGAAGACAGACACGGTTTTCATAACTTCATTCTCATGGTTCTTTCAAGGTATTCTTCATCCTTCTCATGCAGCTTGAAGCTGGCACTTGGCAGAAGATTGCCTGCTTTCCTTGCAATACATTAAGTGGATCTGAGGTGCTGACCCACCTCACGTACATCTATTTCCCCACTTACCATACCTCCTCTTTCCTGCCCAGTCATCATTATTTTTTTAATTATCTGCGTATTTTATGTGGTGCATCCAAAACTTTGCTTCCTCTTCTCTTAATAATTTCCCACTTGCTGCACAAGAAACCAGCCTCTCTAATCTTCCTTGTCAAGTCATCAGCTTCTCACTAAATCATTTACCTTCAGGTAAATTCTCACTAAATCAGTTGCCATCAGGAACTGCACATTGGCAATTCAGCATTTCCTTCCTGTCTGTTGCCAATGACAGGGTTGCTGTCCTGTTACTGCAATGTTCTCATCACCTCACATCTCATCACTCACCGACACAGCCAGGCTGCTCCCATCTCTCTCAACACTTCCACACTTTCACTTCTTTCTGCTTCTTACTCAGGTTCAGCCTTGTGGCTTGGCAGAACTCTGTCTTGGCTTATTTCTTCATTTTCTCCTTTACCTTGTTCATGGGTCTGTATACTCATGCATCTTCTTTTCTACTGCTTCTCAGCCTCATGCATTTTTTATGTCATTCTGTGCTTCAAGCTTCTCATGTAGAAAGGTCTGCTTTTCCCCAAATCCCCTCAAGTCTTCCTGTATCCACCTTAATAGTGTCTCTCAGCCACTATCCCAGAAAGTCTTTTTTTTCCAAGTTAGAAAACTCTTCAAAGTGCAGTTTTTGTACTGTCAAAAAGCAGAAGCTTTTCCACCTCCACTGTAAAAGAAAGCAGTACAGTTGAGAGAGAGAGGTATTTTTGCAGATGTAGAGCCACATTCTGTACTGTCCTGTGGGGCTCCCAGGTTGGGCATCTGAAGACTGACAGACTTCATATAAGGTGACTTTTGAACATTTTGGCAAATGGTTTAAACTCTTCCCTGTTTTATTTAGATGCAATTCTAAAGTATTTGGAGGACTTGTTCCCACTTCATACAAGGCTAAAATTGCTGTACATCTTATGTTTTGGTCCTTCCTAAAGAAAGAAAGAAAAAAGTTTTATTCAGTTACAAGCTTTTGAAAAATGCATGTATACTTTTAAACACAGAATGACAATAGCAAAAAATACCTAACTTGAGGGAGGGGGTGCAAAGCAAATATATTAGGAGTAGGCATGAGTAAAAAGTTAAGTTTCCCTTTCTCTCTTTTATGCTTCTCCTTTACCGGTGCTGTAGAGGCTGAAAATAACTCTGCTCTCAGTGATGTCATCACCATTAGAGGCATGCTGTCAGATTAATTTGTTTTCTGACTTCTACAAGTGAAATAGAATCTGTCTGCTGACTCACTTGTTAGGTCTGAAGTGAGTAGTTATGCTTATTTAATCTATTTTGGCCATGAGTTTGGGTCTTTAAATATCCACCTCCTTTGTAGCAGGTACAGGTACTCCTGTTCATGAAGGAAAATTGAAATGAAGACTGAAAAAATTTTGCACTTTGTTATCATACAGAAGATGTTGTCTAAAGCAGGAATATATAAGATTCTTTCAGAGTTGTCCTACTGAAGAGTTTTCTCCTTCCATACCAGGCCACAGTGTTGGTCTAGTTGTTGGTTGTCTGGGGTGGTTGAATTGTTGCCTTCACCTCAGCTGACGCAGTGCCAGTGGTGTCAGCAAGCGATGGTTTGGCTGCAGATCACTGCTCAGGTGCTTTACTTTTCCTTCCTGGCCTGCCTCATAATATCTCTGCAAGCTGAAGTGAAAACGTCTTGTGAAAAATCAGTGTGCAAATGGACCCTCTTTTGTCTGTTTTATTATCTTTTCTTTCTGTGTAGCTGCAAGGTTGGGCAGAATTGCTCCTGCCCACAGAGAATATTTTTGATTTCTACATGACATATTTTATGCACATTTTGGGGGAAAAAAAGTTGCAGTTTAGTTTTGACAAGCAAAGTAGCAGTAAATGGAGGCTTTTCCTGACAGCATACTTTTTTTGGCTCTCCTTCTGTATGCAAGTATCCAGGGGCCAGATCCTCTGCTGGCAGAAGATGAAAGGGGCTCTAGCTTTTCTGACCACTTTGCATCTTTTAGGGATGCCACTGACTCGCCTAAGCAGAATGGAGTTGTGTCCATAATCAAAAGATAAGGTGTATTTGAATGCAATGAATGGCTCTGTATGTTCAGAGCAAGGAAGAACACACACATGAAATAAGAATAAGCAAAAATACAGAGATTGTTTCATTTGTGTGGTTTTCTTCTGGATGTTTAAGTAGCATTGCCTTAGTTTCAGATTATTTTTCTGTAAGCCTTAGAAGTTATTTGATATCAAATCTAATCTAATTTTCTGCCTTTAGCTTGTTTGTTTTTAGTTTCTCCTTCTGAAGTTTAGGTTGGAAGCTACTGCTTGCTGGTTTTTCACCCTTTTCTTGGGATGCAGAAGAAAAACATACTGGCATATTTCTAATTTCTCATGGACTCAGCAATTCATTTTTGTATTTGTCACACTTTTAATCATGTGTGCATTTCTGTAGGAAAAAAATCAAGGAGTTCTAGAAATTGATGTCACAACAACACTAACAATACTCACAGAATCCCAGAATTACAGAATCACAGAATGGCTGGAGTTGGAAGGGACCACAGTGGTGTCATGTGGTCCAACCCTCCTGCTAATGCAAGTTCAGCTAGAGCTGGCTGCTCAGGACTGTGCCCAGGCAAGTTTCAAGTGTCTCCAGAGAAGGAGACATTCCAGTGCTTTGTCACCCTCAAAGTGGAAGTCAAGGTAGACAACATCCACTGCTCTTCCCTCATCTACCTGGCCAGTCGTGCCATACAAGGATGTCAGATTGGTCTAGCAAGTTTTTCTCTTGGTGAATCCACTCTTTTATAAAAGTCTCCCTCTAGAAATTAATTTCAATTGTAGAATGCACTACCTTATAAACAAACTGAAAACTAATGGCAACATTTAATTTAAATATGAGGTACATGGAAAGGTAATCTCTTCCAACTGAGAATATTCTGTGATTCTCTGATTCTGTAATGTACTAGCACAGTAAAACAATGAATAAATTATT
This sequence comes from Edolisoma coerulescens, assembly GCA_013397115.1. NCBI lineage: Eukaryota > Metazoa > Chordata > Aves > Passeriformes > Campephagidae > Edolisoma > Edolisoma coerulescens. Next base: position 1,950,465 of record VWZW01002309.1, read on the forward strand.
TTCCTGTTGAAACCATAAGCATAATTCAAATAAAGACATACAAGAGCAAAACTCAATCTGGCTTTTAAACTTTATTTTAAAATGGCACAGTTCATCCAGTCATAGAGGACTGCTGCATAGCATCCTTCAACTTAGGAGCTTTCAAAACAGCTTTCTGGTATCACACCATGCATTTAAAAGACTTGTGAAGAACTTTAACTTAGAGAACCAAAATTTCCATGCTGTGTCATAAACAAGACTGGGAGGGACTTCATCTCACATTCCATAGTGGCATCTACAAGGTTCATGCTTAGTCTTGCTTTTTAAGTCTCCATATATTTTGATGAATTCTTCACATAAACTACTCTGCATCCTGTAGAACAGCTTGTACTCATAGCTTTCAAAAGGCAAGGACCCATCAAATCTCACAGAAGTTTTGTTTGACAAAGAACTGAGTAAACTTCAGATAGAAACCTCAGCTTCTGGCCCAGAGAAAGCTCAAGTAAATCATTCTTCATTGTTACTACTGGCGATTATTGAGGTTGTTGAACAGCGAAGTAGATGTCAGCTAAAGAAACAATATCTGGAAAATAAAAAATTATAGAAATAATAAGTAAAAGGCATTGCAAAAATTGGGAACTCAGCTTTATTAGTTGATATGTGATTTTTAAGTTGTTCAAGACCATTGTCATTAGTATTTTGTCTACCATAATATTGTTCTTTTATGTATTTGGTGGTGTTTAAAAAAAATTGAAGTAACTGGATTGAATGTCATGCCTTCATAGGGGTGTGTTCACACTGAGAGTCTAAAGGCTGAGGGAACATAAAGAACACGAAAGCCATTTCTGTGTTTGATATTGTGTGCATCAGGTGGATGTGCATATGAAATAGAATAAAAGTGAAGAAACTGTGGAAGGAAAATTTTTCTTGCCTTCAGCATTGTGTAATTTTGCTGTAGAAAACAGAGTAAAGCCCAAGTTCTGTAAAGGTTATGTCTCAGATCAGGCCCTGAGATACGCTATGTATTTGTCCTTTCCATTTGTTCCTAGCACATCTACCCATTTGTCCTGCTTTTTCTCTCTCATGGATTAACCATTTGTAGCACCAATATTCAAAACAGTACCTGGGCAGCAGCTGATCTGCATGCTTTATACTTGTCAGCAAAGCAAAAGAAATACAAAACCCAACACAAGTTCAGCAAAAGGTAGTTCAGCTTGACTTTTTAGCTGGAGGAAGAAGCTAATACTGGTGTTAATTACACGCCTTTAAAAATGCAAATCTTCATTACAGCTATTGTTGCCAATTCAAAGTCAGTTAGATTTACTGTCTGTCACAATTCCTATCTGCAACTGCCTCCATACAAAAGACTGCAATCAAGAACTTGCCAAAATTAAATAGATGCGTGCATTGACATGCTTATTATAGCATTTATGATGCATTAAGTGCCAGGTGGATGCATGGACTGTGAGAGAATAAAAAATACAGAGCAATCCCAGTTTTATGAATTTGTATTGCTTTGTGAAACATAGCAAATGCCCTATTTTTCAGAGGCGTTGAGATGACATACTTCCAAAAAAACTTTTCTAGGATGGAGAAGTAGGGTTTATTAAGGTTGAGAAATGTTGGTTCTTCTAGCACGTCTGTAGCATATTTTTATGGTAAGGCAACTAAACTTCACTGTCTGAAAATTGTGAAGTAGAATTGGGGCATTATCACTGGCAATTTTGTAATATTGCAACATGCACTGTTAACTTCTAACAGACTTTAAATCATGCCAGCCATGGAAAGATGGCACACATGTCGCTTACCTGTAGTTGTATATTGTGTCACTGGCTGAAGATGAACCTGAAAATGTGAGGAAAAATGTCAGTCACTTGAAATCAAGCTCAGCGTTTTATCTGGAGGAGGCTTTCTGCACTCAGTACTTTCTCAAGTGGAACAATAAATTACGATTTTTCCTGTAGGCAAGACTTTACCAAGCTTTTCAACCCCCTGGGCAGCCACTGGCAGGGCCCACATCTCAGGCTGCTACTCACACACAGACATTCTCACCACCCTGAACTCCTTGTCACTAGTGCAATGCAGACGTGAGAGAGAGACCGTAGCTGGAAGAAGTCTCTTCTCTTGCACAAACCCAGTGTTGTACAAGAAAATTATCCAGTCACTGTAAGGACTTGCTGGGAATCCTTTAGTGTAGTCCCACACAGCTCTGCCCCTAATTTTGAACTCTTCTTGCTGAGAATGCAAAGTTGCGTCTCCTTTCTCCTCTCAGCCACGTGTCAGATGCCGTGGCAGGAGATACCCATCTGCCTTCCAGCCCACCACATCTTAACGATAGCCTTGGATGTCTGGACAGACTTCACAGCAGCCTCAAAGCTGAGAGACGCAAGAGGGGTGCACCACATCAGGTGGGAGCTGACCCTCACCGGTAGGAGCAGATTGGTGGCTGCACCTAGATAGGTCAGCAATACGCTGATCAACCTTCACTCTTTGGGCTGAAATGCTAAACAACAGCAGCAAAACAAACCCCAAAACCAAAGAAATTGAAAAAGTGACTCCTAGTGTTTCCAAGTGCCAAAATATTTGCGGTGATAAGAACAGAAGGGTTGTGGTCAGGGCAAAGGATGGGGGTGGGCCTGCGAGCAAAACTTGGAGGGACAGCTAAGCAAACCACAACAACCAGGAGTTGCTCAGATAAGCAGATTCAGAGAAAGACTTAGTCTCTGCCTCCATGGCCTTGGAATGAACGGACGGACCTAGTCATACCTTGTTGACCTGCCTGTCAAATCAGACATGACTGCTGGGCTCCTGGGTTTTTCATGCAGGAAAACTATCAATTAATTTCTAACCATGATTTTCTTTTAGACAGTGACAACAGCTTTTACAGAGATAGTGTGGGCTTGTCCCATTTCTGTCCTGGCTTTGCCCCTTTCAAACAATCAGTAAAAGCAGGCAAGTGTAGTCAAAGGCTGTTTCCCAAACATTGCTCTAGTCCTGATTGGCCTTCCCATGCTATACTCTGTAATCATCTGAGAATTATCCTGGAAAAAAAAGGCCTGTGCTCAGATCATAAAGAAATGCCTATAAATATTTTCGTCTTTAATATTTCTGAGTGCGAAAGGCCATGGTAGTGAGTTTCAATTGTTTCTTTGATATCTAGGAGAAAATGTTTTCCTCAGGAGCTCCCCTTGCCCCTCCACAGCTGTCCCATAGTCTGTGCTCTCTCTGGTTCACCAAACTTTAAAGCTGTCTCAGGTCTTGGTCTGTCCATACAACTGTTCCAGGAAGATGAGCAGTAGTCCAGTTCTTATCTTCTTCCTAATATCCCTTCCAAATCCTGTTGCTGTCTTCCAGTTCATCCTCCTCAATCTCAACTGGTTTCTGTGAAAACACATCTTATGTATCTCTTTGGTGTTGGGTAATTCATGGCTCAGGGTTTCAGTGTTTACACGAGTGGGTGAACCTGATTGTCCGTGTGGGAGCTTTGGTTTTCACATGTTTGGGTTGGCCAGGGATGGTGTACGCTCTGAGAGAACTGGGAAGATGGTGGAGGACATGGGACTTATAGGGCCAGCATGTGACAAAATGGCCCCAATGTCTTAGGCAGGGGCTGAATATTTACATGGGAATATGGCCCATGTCTGCATGACCTTTGGGTGGAGACATCAAGTTAGTATTAGAAATCTATTGGAGGTAGATGGGATGAATCACCTGGGACTTACCTGTCTAAATTGCCTTTGCTGGATACTTTAAAGTTGATGAGCCTGACCACTAACATTCAAATTGCTAAAATTGCATGAATGAAACCATTCCTGCAGAAATATCATGGAGAAAGTGTTGTGAGAATGCTAGGTGGGAATTATGGAGAGGATAAGTGCTTTGAGCTTTATTAACTGATCAGAATCAGACTAATGAGAAGCTGCCTTGAAGCACAGTGCTTGGATTTGTCAATTGAAGTAATTGTAGGGAAAAAAAGAGACGTATTCATGCAGGTGTGGCTCTGCCAAAACCTTATCTGGAGTATTGTGTGCTCTTCTGAGCATCAGTGACTGAGGGAGAGGGAATTCAGACTGGAACAGGTGCAGAGAATTGATGACAATAATGGAAAGTGTTTTAGAGTAGAGAGCTTGCTTAGCTTAGAAAAGCAAAAGCTTAAAGAGGACCTGGTTACTCTCTGTGAATGTTAAACAGGTAAAACACCTGGAAGGGAAAGAGCCATTTATGCTCAAGAACAATACTGGCACAGGAACTAATGAGTACAAATTGGCTGCAAATAAAACTAAATTGAAAGCTGGGATGGCTTATAACTATCAGAGCAATAAGGTTTTGATTGCTTTGAAACTACAGTGGAAATAAGGGAGGACAGAATCTACGTAGTTTAAAACCAGAAGTTGGTCAGTTTATAAAAAGGAAGATGCAGATTGTTTGCCAATAATACCAGATAAGTAGAACTTGATGCGCTGGGAAATTCCAGTCCATTGCTCCTGGGTCAGTCTCTAACCTTTATACTTGGGCAGATATAGCAAGTGTCCATGACAGAAAAAAATCAAGCTACACTAAAATTGAAATATGAGTGGCTTTCTGTGGAAGGGTGAGTGATTATTTAGAAGATAATATGCTCCTGTAGATACTAGAATCAAGTTCCTGCTGGCAGCATTCAGGTACTTAGGCATGAGTGCCAACATGCAAACCTGATTAGATAAAGACAACTAGGGTAAGATAGGGAATAAGCAATAATGCTTTGTGAACAGAGATTACATTACAGAGGTGGCCTACCAAATGCTATTAACCTAGAATCTTGACAGCAAAGGAATAAGATATTAGGGAAAAAAAAACTTTCTTTTCTACGTGGCCCTTAAAATACTCAAGGACTGCAGAGTTTCACTCTGCTGCAACAAAGAACCACACAACTTCTGAGCTCTGAAAGAAAACCTTACTGGTGGCTGATACATATAACTGAAATAAGAAATATTGGACTAGATGGGCCAAATTGTCTGTTCCTAGATTTCTGTGATAGTTATTCCTGAGAATTATTGGCATTTCTATCTATCTTCCGTGTGTTCTTCACCCCCAGGAATAAGGATCTCATTTTAGGATCTCTGATGCTAAAATTAGAGTTTCTGGTAGTGACAATCTGCAGTGTGAACCTCAAGGATCAAAAAGAATGGCATAGGAAAGGAACAATATAGGTGGTAACAATTAAACTAACACTCTGCACCTTTATTTTTTGACCATACAGGCTAAAACTGCCTAAAACACATGTACCACTCTCAGCAGCTCTTGACAGAGCTGTTATCTTTTCCTTCTGTAGAAAAAGAAGTCTTAAAATCTTTCAGGTGAGAAAAGTCTCAAAGGTAACCTCTTCTTCATCATGTTTTACATTTTTGGATCTAAATTTCAACACTGAAGATTGCAGATGCTATAAAAACATTGTTGAAGTGCAACATGGTATTAAGGTCATGTCTCACTGGTGCAGACTGTACTGGTTTAGCCACCAAGCCTGGCAAACTGCTGCCAGTGCCAAACCAATGTATCTTTTTTTCTCCATAATTATACCATTTTTATCCCTGAATGAGATTTTTCAGACATGCTATTGTTGTCAGAGACATAGACTCCATTTACCACTACACTGCAAATTTTCCCTGCCCCCACAATGCATTCAAATGTATATTTGCTTTTACAAAACGGTGGTTTCATAATCACATATTGAGCAAAGTGTAGTTGTGCTTAATAAAGTGCTCAAGTACAGACATGGTCACTTTCTTAATTTACTCTAAAAAAAAAATCTCTGTACAATATTATTTTGGTTTTTTAACTGCCAGAATCCCCTCCTAAGACTCAGATGCTGTATCAAAATTTAAAAACAAAAAGTCTTTGACTGGAGCACGGTAAGACATGTGGTTGTCATGCCAGAAAATAATTAAAAATGAAAGCAAACTGGAAAGCTGTATTTCACATGAAACAATTACATCAGCAATTGATAAGCAGTAATTTGAGCTGGTATTCCTGTTATTTTCAGAAAGGATTTCTGAAGTCCAGATTTTAAAAGTAATACAATTTTCATTGTATTAACTATCACTGTAATTGATAGAAAAGCTCTCACTTAATCTGAAAATAGAGGACCAGCTCGCCTCTTCAGGGGAACTATTATGGAACAGTCTCATGAAGTGTAACAGTGTCTGTGGCTGGAGTGCGTGGCGGTACAGACAGACAACGCTCACCCGTGGCAGAAAGGTGCTCGCTCCTTGGGAACAGGCACAAGCTCCAAACCAGCAGCACGATCCTGCTGGCAGACTCTCCTCCTTGGGGTGGTGGTTTGACAACCAGAACCCCACTGATTGACTCAACCTGCTCCTCACAAACAGGGAAGAGCTGGTGGCAGCTCTGGTCACACAGGGTGGAGCAGGATGCAGTGACACAAGATGCTGGAGGTTGGGGCACAGAGGAAGGCTGGAAGGTGAGCAGAGGACCCTGGTTTTTGGGGAAGCAAACTTGTTCAATGTTTGCCTGGCATGATCCCTTAGGGAGCTGCTGTGAAGGGGAAGAGTGCCCAGGAAAGCTGGCTGGTTTCTGAAGGTAACTTACTGAGAGCTCAGGAATGAATCCCACCATGTGGGAAGACTGAATTTCTAGAGAAGATCTGCATGTCTAGGTGGGGAGCTTCTCATTGAACTAGCTCACAAAAAGGAGGTGGATATGAGGTAGAAACAAAGAGGGGCAGTATAGATAGAGCAGTGTTAAAAACTTAATGTCAAAATTAGGAAGGCCAAAGCCCAGCTGAAGCTGAAACTTCTGAGGGGCACAGACTCTGGGAATGTTAGTTTCAAAGTAAATTCAGGACCCAGGGATGGATGGAGAAGAAGCACTAGTTACAATGGAGCAAAAAAGGCTTAAGTATTCAGTGACTGTCTTGCCTCAGTATTCACAAGGAAAAGCTGCTTTGGAACTGGCATGATGTGGGATGGAGAGGGACAGCCCTTCCTCAGTGGGGAGAGATTAAACAACTTAGAAACTTGAAAGAAGCTGGATGTACTCAATGCCAGGGGGTAAGGGCTGGGTAGGATTTATCTGAAGGTGCTGAAGAAGCTGGCCAGTATAATTGTGGGATCAGTATATGGATAAAACATTTTTAAATTACATTTTTTTTAATAGCAAAGCTGCTGTGAAGAAGAAAATGGAACAGGCATGTGAGCAATTTTAGATGTAGCTGAGCTATGTTAGCTGCACTGGCTATTATAATGAAATTCCCACAACTGAGTGGGTCATGGGATTTCATTTTCATATCTCTTGTCGTACTTTTATGTTTACAAGACATTGCATATAGCAGCTTTCGTTAAGACCTGGGATTTGGTGTATGATATTTCTGAAACAAAAATGAGAGGTTTTCTGAGTTTATCACTGAGGGAAGAGGGAAAAATCCAACACCAGGTGAAATGGTACTTTTAGAAGCTGGACTTGGTATAAGCTTTCACAGCTGGCCTGATATAAGCTGGTACCCTGGTGAAATACTCATTTGCCATCTGGAGAGGAAGTGCTGTGAGGAAGTGAGCTCTTACAGCCACTGGGCCAAGTCCCAAAGTTTCTGCTTAGATTTAGCTCAGCCAAATGTTTCTCCGACTCATGTGGATTCCTCTTCAGAGCTTAGATATTCACAAGGACTGCAAGTCATGATCAAACTGATCCCCCCTCCTCAAAATAATAATAATAATAATAAAAAAAAGATTATTCAGTTTGTGAGTTGTCACTTGTGAATCTTAATTTTGTCTGGCATCTGATCTGCCTAAGGCTCCCATCACGCTCATCCTGACTCATCCTTCTGTCTGTTCTGTAATACCCAGCTATCAACGTTGCTGTCCGTGCTTCCCAAGTAATGCCTTTGCTAGAGGGATTGCAGCCTGGCAAAGTGGGGGGGAGTAACAACCCACCTCACACTGCCACCTTTCTCCTAGAGGGATGACTGATCTGGCTGTCTCTTCTCTGCTATTTCCCCAGAATGCATATAAATGTAGTCTCTTGGAGATCAGTAGCTCTCTCAAGTTAAAGTACATTAAGCCAGAGGGTTCAAAAGTGAAGGTGAGCAGACAGACAATGTGGTCAGATAATCCCCATCTCCTTCAGAAACCAAGATAAATGTATGGTGAATCTAAGAAGGAAGAGAAAAAAGGAAGCTGAGGCTGGGAGTGAGAGATATGACAATGTCTCATTTTGCCTTTCATTTTCATCATTAGGTTTGAATAGGAACTGAGCTGGACCCTAATTCAGCTATACTTATTTCAAAGAAAAACATTTAATTTGGACAGCAATTAGCAAAGTTGTAATTTAAACAAAGGAAAGAGGAGACAATATAAAAGAAGCAATGATGCTTGTTCCTATTTTTAAAAAAATTCTGTTTGATATTAGTATTTGGGCATCTATAGACACACTAATAACTGCTTTGAGGAACAATTAAAGGAAAAATGGCTCCTTTGGGGCTGGGTGACAATATACAATAAATGACTTGATACACTGGAATAAGTAGAGAAATGGAGAGAAATGTTGTATTATCTGTTAAAAAACAGTGAAAGGGACTCATTTAAGATTGAATGCATAATCTCAACATTACTATTTTCTGTCTTGCTGTGCTTAGGCAATTTACATGTTCTTTGAATGTATTGCTTTTAATGAACATAGAGATGATACAGTGTCAGTGTATATACTGAGATAAATTCACTTTGACCTGGGCTATCAGCTATACATTCTAAATGACCATAAAGAATTGTAATTAGTAAAGAGTTTAGGTCTCCTAATATTTAAGTCTAAAATTTTTTTAGATCTTTTCTAGCAACTTCATCCATGTTAACAAATTTTCAACCTGCTTCCTCAGATTCAGCACAGGATGAGCACTTGCTTTGTTAGTCTGACCACGCAGTTTCATAATCAGTGGGTACTGGGGTTATTAGTCCTTATGACTTTATTCGGCAGGGTATGAGCTAAGCAGTGGTTAAACATTTAATTTGGGCGAGAGCTTAAAGTTATGTGAATTCTACTGGACAAACATGTGTCTTCTTGGAGTTGTGCCTAGGGATGCCATGATTCATCACACATATTCAAGAAAGAAAAGGCAAACAGAGAAGGGAAGAAGTTCTTCTTAGACTAACTCATCTTTGCAAGACCCTGGAAGTGGCTCTGGACACCTGCAATGTGCAAACTCCAGATATCTGGAGATGAACCAGGCAGGAACTGACTTGGCAACTTAGTTCCTTGAGAAGCCAGAGAAAAGACAGGCTTGTTAAATAAGAATCCATGGAATTTTTCTACTTCAGGTTTAATGTGCTTAAATTTGCAGGCTATAATTTAAAAAAAATCAGGCTAGGCATCTTCTGACAGAAGGTTGTCCACTGGCTGACAATCTTCCTTGCTCCTGCTTTTTAATTCCTCCTGTATTTTTCCAAAAGTGGATCTTCCGTATTATTCTCTCCAGGTGTATTAGTCAGGGGCTCCGCATCTTCTTATGACATAATTTATTGCTTAGCTGTCACTGACCTTGAGTATTCAGAGCTTAAAACTGATTTGCCCTGGCCAGGAGCCAAGGGTTTCCAAGGGTGGCACGTGGAAGTGGCTGGTCAGGCATCACTGTTCCTGTTCCTGCTGTGCTCCATGCAAGAACTGGCCTTGTGTCCTCCCATGGGTTCTGTGTCAGCTGGGAGGGCAAACACAGGAAAGGAGGCAAAAGAGACCCATGCTCAAATTGTTTTAAGCCTGGCCTCTGCATGCAGATGCCTGATGTGATTTAAAAGCCAAATAGAGACATTTCACTGAGGTCTGCAGTGGCCAGGGCTGGTTGTTGGGCTGCCAAACTTCCAGTCCTAGGCAATAAGCTGTGAAATCATCTGAAGCACAATGTGACTTACAGGGAAGATTCACTATAAAGGATGAGTAACTATATATGGTAGAACTTCATAAGCTTACAAAAGCTGATCTTGGTTTTGCAGAAAGAGAATGGCTGGGATCTGAAATGGAACTGCTAAAAATGCCACCTTCTAGTCTGATTTATAAATTCCAGTTTTTGGCTGTACTTAGAGCTGTAATCAGTGTTTTGAAAGAAGTTAATCCCAGAGCATGAGGAGTGACTAATACTATTATTCTCCTTTTAGATTGCTTGCACAGAGCTTCTCTTTCTGATTAGTAAGAGGAATTCTCTACCCAAAAGTCTCATCTACTTGCAGCCTCTGCTGCTCGTAGTCAAAGATTACTTTCATTTAAGAAATTACTTGGATAATTTTCATAATCTGCTCAACATTTTCCTTTCCCATCTCCCATTTTTTTCTCTTGCTTATATTCTTCTCTGTCTTGCACTTCACAGAGTGCTATCCAAAAAAGAGAGAGGTTGCTGTGATCTTGCATCTTCTGCTGCAGTAGTTTTAGAAGATTTAGTGTGGAGATAATGAGTTTCAAAATTACCCCACTTGTGAGCTTCCAGCTCCATTTTCCTTATCTAAAGAAAGGGACAGCCTTTATTAAAGAGGCTATCACCTCCATAGTTTAGAACTCAGCAATTCAAAAGCAAATAAAATCTGAGCTCTTCTGCTGCTCAGGAGTCCTGCATTGGCTTAAACAAAGTTAACAGTCAAAATGATGGGCAGGCAGAAAACACATCCAAATCCAGCTTGAGACACCAGAGATCCAGAAAAGGGGGAAGTCCTCCTTGTGTTGCTTCTTTTTGTCTGCTTTTAGTTAGGTCCCTGTTTATTGCAAGGTAGTGCAGATACCAGTGGCTCAAGGCTTAAGCAGTTTGTTGCTGCTTTTCTTCTACTTCCCAGTTTCAGAAGAGATCACTGCACTGGGTTGGGACTTCCCTCCCAGATGGTTGTCTCAGTTTCCCAGTAAGTTGCTTCAGTCATGTCAGGTCTAATAACACTTTCTCTTCCTAAAGACACTTTCACAGAAAATCCTCTGGCCTTTGCAGTTCCTTTCTGGGGCTGTTACAGCCTCTCAGGGGGAGGCAGCGTGTTTGAGGAGCGAGGGAGTAAAGCTCATCCCCAGAAATGTATCTCAACCCAGATACAAAGTTTCTCAATCCTGATAATTGTTCCTGGAATGGAATATTCCCATCTCTGACCTGTACTTAGTAATCACTATGAGCTTAATCTTCATTTGTTCTTTATCAATTTTACATCATGAATTTTTTGGGAATTACAGAGGTTTGATGTAAAACATAATTAACACAGGAGTATTTTTATGGATTTCAAAGAGCTTTTTATTATTTGATAGTTCTCATTCAGTAGGAGGTAGACAGTTCTGGCTCACAAATGGGTAACATTATTTTGCTTTTCTTTCATAAGTAACACTTAACTACTGTTTCTAATAATATTGCAGCAAAACAGTTTCTAAATATGACAGAGTGTTGAAAACACTGATGTGCAGGGGAAGTTGCATAATTGAAAAAAATCTTCACTTCTTGTGCCCAACACTTTAATCTAATCCATCCATTCAAAGCTTAGAGGTTTCTTGGTCTTTCAGCTGCGCTTATCTGATAAATGAGCTTTTAAAAATAGAGATGGCAGTAAATTCAAAAGGAGTTTCAAGCTTCTAAGTACTGGGAGGGCGTAGATAAACTGAGCTTATATTACAAGCAGCTGCTGTGCTAATAGTCTTCAAAACAGAAAATAGGCCTGAAGTTGAATCATTTATTGAAATATCATAGTATTTGGTTATGGTGTAATCTGGTTCTCCATGTGTTATTCTACCCAACAAAACCCGATTTCAGTTTAAGATCAGTGTCATTATCTTCTGGAAGGCATATGCTGTTACTGTGCCTGCTGACAGGCTGCACACATGTGCTAGGAACCGGCTGTGGCTTTGACAGCTGCTCCCAACTAATTGCCTCCAGCAAGATAAACATGGTCTGGATTTTGATCAACTACTTTTTAGGATAAGGGACCAATGGAAGGGAGCTGTGCACTGTGGAAATCCAGGAGACTAATGGGGAAAAGATGAACACTGTAAGAATATTGTATCAAGGCAAAAATACACTTATGTGTTTTTATGCTTATAAGGTACGCTCTATACAAGCAGTTTAGAACAATCTGTGATTTTACCTTCGCTGCATCCCACAAAGAATACCTCCTTTCTTGCAGTACCATTTTATTCAGTAATTGTCCCGAGTCATTAGACTTCCCACACAACAATTCACAGTCAGAAATGTAAGTGTGAAGGGAAATGCATTGCTTCAGTTTGTGGAAGAATATGTGCCCCACTTCCACTTGGCATGAAGTTATGATCTGATTTATTTGCAACTACCCAAACAACCTACTCTTATTATTTAGCTTTCCACATGAACTTGTGTCTTGAAGAAAGATTTGCCTAATTGTTTATACTGCTGTTGCACAGGCACAGACTTGATGGATGCACCTCTCCCTTCTCATCCCAAACCCAAATGTCAAGAGGGATAACATGAAGAATGCTGAAATTTGTTTTAAGCTAGATCTGGGTTTGTATTTTGTGGCATACACTAAACTAATATTCAGTTAAGGCAAAGCAGAAAATTCAGTATTCACTGTGGATTTGTTTCAGTCACATGCAAATTTCTGGCTGATGAGGCTGCTATGACTTTTCAGCATCTATAAGGAATAGAATTATCTTATCACAAGAAAGAACTTTGAGAAGGGGAAGCTCGGAGAAGATAGCAAATTTAACTTCAATGTCATCTGAATTTGAGAGAATTAAGGCTCCTGGTTGCCAGTTATCTTGTGGTAGTTCCACTTTTAGCTGCCTTCTGTGAAAACCCAGAATGTTTTCTCCCCAAACCACATGCTAAAACTTCCCCAAGGACAGAGGTGTTAATAAGCAAGATGAAACATCCTTACTCTGGCACAGCACCAAAAGGGTGACACCAGGCTCACAGCAGCACAAATGCCAAGTACATGAGTGCATTCACTGTACAATTACCCTGTTTGTGCCACCAATTGCAGTAATTGGATAATTGGGTCCACAACTGCCTAACTACATTGGTAACTACTCATTGCTAAATTATATGTGAGCAATGTATAAAAAGCCCCAGTGTCTAAAAGCCTTTGTTACAGAAACTTCCATTTCATGAAGGCTCATCCTAAATGAGAAAAGCATGCCTATGCGCCATGATCTATCTTTCTGTTCATTCCTTTTGAATCAGGACAGGTCTGACTCTAGACAGGAAAACAAACACAACTAAAAAGGAAAAGAGGCAGTTGTGAAGATAGTCTCTTGCTTTTCTCTCCTGCTGATCCTCAGAGCTTTTCACGAAGTGCCATGGGAAGTTAAATCAGGAGGTTTTGAATGTCCAGCCTTTAAATGAGCATTCTGACATGGTCTTTAAGTGACAGGTTGTTATGATTTTTTTCTTTGTCTCCTAGACTTTTCACAACTCTCATTTCAGTTAATTTTGTAGGAATAGAAGAATGACTTCAAAATGTCCCAACCCGAAGCAGTTTTGGAGAACTGAGCCTCGGCAATGACAAACCCATGAAAACTCAAATTGCCCTAAATGGCCACTGGATGGAGAGTTAAAAGAGAGTTACCAGCAGGACCATATTTTTCACCTGAGAGCTCTAAATGGATGCAAATGAACTACTAATTTAGTGTAGAGCCACTTGTTTCTCACCTACAACCAATAACCTGGATAACAGAGGAATGGAAATATAACGAAGGATGCTGCCTGATGTCTAATGGAGTTTCAGAGATTTTAGAAGATTACAGACCAGTTTTGGACATTAATAAAAGAGAAGAATTCTTGGATATGTAGGCAAATATGCTACACTGAGAAAGATTCTTCATGGTTTTGTAAAGGTAATGAATTTCTCATAAATCTGTCAGAGTTCTCTGAAGGAATGAACAGGCATGCTGATACGGGAGATACAGCTGATATACTCTCCTTGGATTCCTGAAAGTCACTTGACAAGATCATTCACCAAAGGGTCTTAAAGAAGTTAAGATTGGGATGAGATGGACAGTGCTGACATGGATAGGCAACCAATTAAAAGAAGTTACTTTTCTCACCAGAGGGAACTTACCGCTATGGTCCCATATCTGATGAGCACGGCTCTTCATTACATTCAAAAATGAATGTGAAATGAAGTGACAAAGTTCAGTGACTGTTCTGAACTCTTCTTTGTGGTAAAAAAAAAAGCTAGCAAAGTTTGAAGAGCTTCTGTAACATCTTGTGATACTGAGTTAACATAGCAGAGTGGGGAAAGGGAATGTGTGAAAATGTAAAAAGAGTTCACAAGAGGCATTCTAATTTAATGTATTCAATTGCAGACCCTGAAGAAGCTATTATCAGCTAGTACAGAGATTCTGAAGTTGTAATAGCAGATTCTGCAGGAACATCAGCACAGTGCTGAATGGCAGCCAGTATGAAGCAAATTACTGGGGAAGGGAGGGAGAACGATGCTTAAAACAGTATCAGGCTACAATATCTTGAATACTGTGGGCATTTTTTAGCCTTCATATCAGTATATGTGTATATATATATGTATTTATAAAGGAGCACTGTTGAATAACAACTGTGGGTGAAATAGGCTGAATACAAAAAAATCAGACATGGAAGGACTCTAGCTATGAAAAATGTTGGCTCAGAGGAAACACGAAAGAGACCTATAAAATCATGTATGGGATGAAGATCAACAAGGAAGGATAATTTTGCTCTTCTAAAATAAGAGGGAGCATGCAAGGAAATCACCAGGCAGCAGCTCAGCTGTCGAACCCAGACATGGGGATATGTGAAGTACTTAAGGTTTATGTTGATTCAAAAAGTGATTAAAAAAATTCATGAACATGAAAAAACTCCTAAACCAAAGTAAAACACAAACTCCTATTGAATGCTGAGGTAAAGTAAGAGATGTCTTATTAGGAGACTTTGGCAATGCCTCTTCCAGCAGTCCTTTATGATGACTCTAACTTTTAACCAGTGTTACACATTGACAATACTTACCTTTTCTTTGGCACATAGTTGCTATGGAAATAAACAGTAACTTGGCACAGATCTCTTTGAGAAACTCCAGATCAGTGAGTGTCACGGACATTTCATGAATGAATTTCATCTTGCAACCTGCACACACAATTCTTGAGCTGACAGGAGAATAGTTTTAGAGTAACTAATACATATCCAAACCAGTCATTGTATATGGGAGGTTTTACCAATTTCACTATTTTTGAAAAACAAGCAAGTGTCCCAAAAGGGAAGGTAGAGGGAAAAGAAAGAAAAAAATGTTCGCAGCTTATTTTTAAAATAAAATAATTCCCAACTTTTGCAACTGATGATTCATAAAAGGGCTTTTTCTTTTTTAATGTATGGAAGCGAGCAGTTTCTTGTCTTCCTTGTTCTGGCGTTTGGATTTTATCTCTGTTTATTTTAATTTTATATCATAATGCCATAATATTCTTGATCTGGATTTCAACAGTCCTTTCCTACTTTCCCATGTACTTTAGAGAGTACTTTTTGAAGTACTTTAGAGAGGTTCCCTGATTTTTTTTTTTTTTAATATCTGGAACATTATCCTTGTCCTTTTTCACTCTCAGAGCCCTCAAAGAGTCACATTCACACACTCATATTGGATGCACTGGCTCAGAGAAATGACAGCTTCCTTTCAGATTGCCATCTCAATGACTCAGCAAGCATCTTAAGATGATCAAAATGAGGATGGCACAACCCAGGGTCTGGAAATTTTACAGACTGTGAAAGTTATTTAATAAGTTTTAAAACTGGGAACAGGTATGTGATAGCACTGCACAGTTACTAGTAGATGAAGTTGCTGACCAAAAAAACCCCCAAACCCTGTGGTTTTTTTCTGTTTTATTGGCGGACTGATCTTTTTTGTGGATATGCTGCTGAAAGTATTACAGTTCTGCCTAACAGCTCTGGCTTCTGTCACTCAGGTGCCCTCACCACTGCCTGCCAGCTAGCTTGGTGGGTGAGAAAACCACATCTTGCAATGCCTAAAAGCTGGGGTCTTCAGGAGTCAAATACTTCTTCTGTGTTCACCTCTTGAATACACACCAAATACGTGCAGCTCCCCTTGTCAGAGCTCATAAGGAATCTACCACAGCTTTTGGGAAGTTTTAACACCCAGGGATGTGCTATAGTCACATACGCAGAAAAAGGAAATGAGAATGATAAAAATAAATACTAAGGAAAACAAGAGTTCAGTTTCGGATTGAGTTCACAAAATACATGGTCACCAACAGAATTTAAGAACCAACCATACACAGCTGCAGATGTTGAAGACAGTTAATACGAATAGAGAGATTGGAGGGCAAGTGAAAAAGTGGCATCCTAAGTGGCAACTTATGGCCTACCAAGACTGATTCTCCTTGCGCCTTTTGCACCCTGAAGATAACTCATACTGCCATCGCTGTTAATATGAAAGGCATAATGGTTATAATTCAGCATAAGTGGTACCCATGGTCTGGTGAGGGGCAGAGCCTGGAATGGTGCTGGTGGTTTTGGTGCCCTGGCATGTATCTGCTGGCTGTACCTGCCCTGAAGCCAGTCTTGGACTGCAGCCATCATGGAGATGGCCTAAAATGCCAAAGGAAGTGACCTGACACAAGCTACACCTTTACGTCAAGCATGACCAAAGGGACCCAACGCTTGCATTGGGGTTAGTAGAGGGTGCAGAGTGCTTGCTGCTCTTGGGATGCACTGGCACAGTCAAGCAGCACAGCTCTCTTTGTGGCTCTGACTCCAGGGTGTCCTCCCCTTGTGCTGTCCCAGTAGCCCCAAACAGTTTCACTTCAGGAAGCCAAGGTTTCACAGCTAAACTTTTGAAAGTAACTCAAACCCAAAATGTCTCACAGACTTAAACTCTTCTTTTTCTCTCGGTATCCTCATATTTTAAATGTAGAATAGAAAAGTCTTTTTAGTTCTAGGTCTGTGTGTGTGTGTCAGTTTTCTCAATTTGCTTGAAGAGTGCATAGGAAATCACACAGCAAATAATATAAATATGTCAGCAGATTCAGGATCATGAAGCAGTATTTGCCAGCATAGTTTAGCCTAGAATGAGAGTCGAGCAGCGTGACTTCTTTTTGCACTTGATAATCTTGGAGAAACAGCCCTGCACAGTAATTAGGCTCGTGTACTCAGACTATCTATGACTAGCACTAGATTCTGCTGAAAATACGTTATGAGCTGAGTTTTCTTCTAACTTTTAAAAATGGGAGAAGGAGTAATTCCTTTCTGTTCTTAATTCATGCAGGCAGCACCCGTCTCAGCTACTGCAGAGCAGTTATCAAAACAGATCAGTGTTGGCAGATGTCAGACTTGTGGCTTTCTTGGGTATCATCTCCTCCTCTCTGAAGCATTCAGCATGGCACCATAGTGTTCTGTGCCTTGGTGGGGTGAAGTGGAAGTTACTGGGACTAAAAGCCTTTTAACAAAGTCTGTGACATATAATATTTGTGTGTCATGTGCAATCTCTATGAAAAGCCAAATTAATAGAAGAGATTGTTTGATGACACATAGTTAGTAAGAAGTATGTAAAACTAAAATGTAAATAGTAGCATACAGGATCAGACTTAGGAATGTTGTAACAACAAGGAAGTGCTTTGAACACTTGAGATAAGTCTCAACCCAAGATAAATCATGAATACTTCACCTGTACCTGGACAGGTCTCTGGGAGCTGATCATGACACACATGCGTAGTTCTACATCTGAATTAGGGAACTGGTAGAAGGAACCAGTAGCTCAAAGAAGATCAACATCAAAAGCAACCTTGAATATTAAAAGCAACAATTTACAGGTAAAGCCTGAATATCTCATTTGTACTGAGAAAGGAGTTTTGAAAGAGTGTAGGAGAAGTTGGCGTTTAGCTCTTGGTGTGCTGCTGGAGTAGTTGAATGAAAACGTTAATTGACCGAGTCCTGACTTAGGAATTGTAGATGAAGGACACGAAAACAGCCTTGAAGCAATCTGTTGGTGAGCAGCCTGAGCCAGGCTAGAACCTGCTTCATTGCTCTGCTCTGCCTCCAGGAACTCCATCTCCAGTTTTGCAACAAAGATGTCAACATTTGGTTTTCCTAGAATAGCCCCTTCTATTACCACTTGGAAAGAGGCAAGTCCAGAGTAAAGCCAGTGGGTTTGGTTGGTACTCTTTTTCTGGAGGCAGTAAAGCTAAATTAGCCAGCATGCACTTCCACACAGAGATGTGTTTAGTGGAGACATGTCAAAACTCTAGCACTGGGCTGGGCTGGGAAAGAATTTCAATGCAGCAAAGAGTGGGTATTTGAAAGACACTTTTCAGCTTCACGCAGGCCCTAACCCACCACCATGACATCTCTATTGATTAGTAGGAATAATTACTTTTCTCTAAGCATTCAATATTTCTGGTTTTCAATCATAGCCTGACTGCTGTGGGGATCTTACTACAAACTCCACTGCTAACAGTTTATGTGACACTTGCCTGGCTGAAAGACCTCATTGATCTGTTAGCAGATTATAATTGTTGGACAAAGCTGATGGATCCCTCAGGAAACTCCAGCTCTGTAGCTGGAGCAGAGACAGGCACCTCTTTGTGCAGGAGCTCATTGTCTCAAGGGGTTGGCCACAGGATCCGGGCTCTAACTCTTGACTCTTTCTCTATAGTTTAAACATCTCCTTTCCCAGAAGAGCGATGGCAATGTGAGCTTCTGACTTGTAGCTGAAACCCTCAGAAGCCACAAGACAAGATGCAGACATGCTTCACAGAAAACTTACACTCCTGCTAGTACTGGACCTAACATGAAACTTCAAAGCTTACAGAAAGCCCAGGCTTATTCACCCCTCATGGGGCAGCTGAAGAGAGAGTCTTTCCCCATCCCACACAGTGAGGTATGATTGCAGTTTCTTTTCCAGCTAGTATAAATTTCCACAGGAACAGATTGTGTATAATTGCACGATCTTTCCCTTGCTGTACAAATGTGGTTCCCAGAAATGGGTAGATATAAATTTGTATGTGGTGGTGTTGCAAAATAAATAGCTCACTGCTTTTTAACTTTTGGTGGTTTATTTGTAAATAATTAGAATTTTTCTAGAATCATGTTGATAATTTAGTAGCAAAACTGTAACATGGTTTGGCTTATAACTGGCATCTCAGTGCTTTTTTAAGAACGGTAACAGCCACAATCAATACCTTAAAGATGAAAATGTGGCCTGCCCTTTGGGTTATGTTCTGTCAGTGATGTTACAGTTTCATACCTTTAAACCCCTCTGAATGCTTGATGGATATCCTTAGTCGAGACAGCTCGCTGCTATAGTTCTTACCATAGGTAAGCTTCATTAGCCCTTCCCAAAATAAAGAAATAAATTAAATAAAGCTGATTAATGCTCAGCACAGCTCAGACAGTCCAACTGCAGTGGTTTAACAAAGCAAAGCTCTTCCTGTTCCCTCCAGACTCTCCGTTCATGAATGTTTCAGCCTAGCTGAGGGCCTGTCCCTGCTAGGGAAAAATGACGTTTCATGAGTATGAATGAATGTGTGCTGAAATCCTCAGGGATTCCTCCCATCTTGGTGCCAGTGGCAAAATTTTAATGAGAGAGGACTCAGTCCCAATGTGGAGGAAGGAATTGGAGCTGTAGTGGATATTAGCTGCTCACAGGTTAACATGAGGGAGTTCTTTCCCATTGTTTAGATTACAGCACAAATTAGCTGAATGCATCAAAATGCTTCAGTTTTACCCTAGTATAGAAATAGTTTTAGCTCAAAACCTCAATGTTAATTTCCTTTTATGCAAGTTGAGACACGCTTGGCCCGGACGGCAGAAAAACTGCTGCAATTCAGTTACACTAAAGCTGAGGAGCAATAAAATGCCAAGCTTTTCATAAGCCAGGAGACCACACACGCACTCTTCCTGCTCAGCAGAACAAACCCAGCAGAAAAGTGCCCTTTTTGCTAGTGCCCCTCGAAGCCTCCCAGGTGCAGGGAGAGCAGGGGCAGCTCATTGAGCTGCCAGCCCAGGGCTGGCATGACCTCCTCCCTGAGTCCGAGTGAAGTGCATCCCAACTCCATGCCCTCAGCAGAACTGCCTCCCTGCCAGCACCCTGAGGGGATGGGGCACTTCGCTTCTTATTGGACTAATTCCTGCTGCCCTCCTGTCCTGCCTCTCCTCTTGCTAGCCAAGTTCCAGTGCTCTTTGTGGGCGGGCCTGCAGTCAGACTTGGAAAAATTGGGAAGTGACAGGAATAGAGCTTCCCATCATTGACTGCTGGCAGTCCTTTCTTGTCCCCATCACGTCCGATGGTGAAGCCAATAAACTGCAGCTAGGCACCATCACACTCACTGCAAAGTCATGGCAGCGTCATGGAAAGCCTCCCCCCACACCAGGATTTGCTTAATTTGCTTAATTATGGCCTTGAAAAGGGCATATAAGTTGCATATCAGCATTTGGGCTCTAATTACTTACTTCTCCAGTGCCTTATGCAAAGACACTAAATCACCCTTAAGAAGCTCTTAAGTAGGATAGGTATTTTTTGTAGTTTCATTATGATGGTAAAGGCTGAAAAAGGAACAAAGTCACTGTTGCTTATATATACATATGCTTCCCGTAACATTGTATGTATGCTTGTGCAATGTTCTGATGTCCTGGGGTAGAAATTTTAAAGCTGTTTTCCCTTAATTCCCTGGCAAGGAAATTTCAGAAGAGTTACAGGGGGATAGCTGCTTCTTTCAGGTCTCTTCCAAGGCTCCATTTTACTAGGGAAGGTCTCCCAGGCCTCTTCTGCAGGTGTCACCACACTGGCAATGGTGGTGATGACATTTGCCAGAAATGTGCTCTAAAGCCATGGGGTCCCCACTGTGGCATACAGACCCTCCCTGAGGACTCACTGTCTCTGATAATCAAAAAGTGAACAGCCTGTGTGCATCCCATCTGGGGGTCTGAAGCACAGCATGGCCAGTGACACCACATGTGAAGCCATCCTGCTGTGGCCTGTCCTGGTGGATACAGGACCTGTGTCCTGCTGGATACGAGGCAATGGTCACAGCTGCCACCTCTCTCCCCACTTGTCTGCTTGCAAAGCCTGAGAGTGACCTGGGGATAGGTTTTCTTACAAGTCCTCTCTTCTTCATGAGAACACTGATGTTCCAAACATGTGGCTTTTGAGATCAAAAATACTTCTGGTTAACCCTTTTTTTTTGGTACAAATGTGACCCAGAAGGAAATTATATAGCAAATTTCATTCAACAGCTAGCTGGTCAAGTGCGGAAAAAAGGAGTGCTTCTGGGTGGCAGTTTTATGTTCTTTTGTTGCTAAAAGGAAAGCTGATGAAGATTTACATCAGCTTTCTGTTTGAGAAACCATAACAGTGTGAGTTACAATCTTCATCCTCAAACCCATTTAATTTTGATATTATAGAGGTAATTAGGGGAAGAAAATTTCACTTTGCAATATTGAATTACTATTATCTCATATCTGTGTAAATGCCTGGACCAAGCACCTTTTTGAGAAATGATCTATCAGACAAAGTGTGGGAAATGCAGTGCAAAACAACTGTCACCAATCCTTTCGTGGATGTAACAATGTATTTTAGCTGTTAAAGCATAGGAAAGCCTGTTATCATGAAAGCATAGATAAACACAAGGTTTTTTTGGTCATGTGGATTAAAGTGCTTCCTGATGTGTAGCATTTGGCAAAGCTTTCTGTTTTTTTTTTCTTGAATAATTATTCATGAGGATATTCTTGGCATGTCACTCTTACTTTGGAAAATGCAAAGTAAGGTGTCCTCTACTTATTCCATTGTTGGAATTAGTGCTCTCCATGCAAAAAAGTGCAGAAGACGGTCACTTTTATGAGTTTACCAGAAAATGTGAGAATCCTGCAGAAAAGCCCACTTGCACCCATGGGACTGTGCATCCTCCCTTCCTACCCTGCAGAGGAGTTTCAATGTTTCCTTTCCCTCCCAGTCTCTCTCTGTTTATGGGGATGGAAGAAGAGCTTGCCTGTGGTGCATCCTATGCACTGCTGAAGGTGAGTTCAAACTCATGAGTGGTCCACACACCCAGATGGTTCATAAAGTGAGCCAGATGCAGCCCAGGCTCCTCCAGCGTGCCTGCAGGTGCCCACAGGTCACCTCTGTCAGGGCTGTGCTCTGCTCCTCTGGCGATGTGCTTCACTCATCCTCGCAGCTACAGATTTGTTAAGATGTGTTTAGCTTACACAGGCACATGAATAAGTGGTCAAGGACATGTTAGAAGCATGGCCAAGGACACTGAAGGTCCTAGCTATGCCTGCCACCTCCACTTCCTGCAGCCTTTGTCTTGGCACACAATGTACTTATTAGTTTGCAAGAGGGTAAACGTTCTCTTGTTCTTACGTAAGTCACATTCCCCCTTCTGTCAAAGAGCAATTGCATTAATATCCAAAGCACTTGGACATACCAGGCACAATTAATGCCTGCTGTATCTCCTCTTTTATCAGGGAAGACAGAGCAAGGATAAATTTGGCCAGAAGTGAAACCTCCATTCAGTGTTGTGCTCCTCATGCATGAATGTTATTGCAGCATTTAAAGAACAATCACTTGCTGACAGGGTTACTAGCAATAACAGGGAATATTTCATTAGTGCATCCACACAGGGTATTGGCCAGCTCTGTCTAACAGCTGCCAAGGGTTACACTTGTGAATGCCAAAGAAAGTTTCTTTTATTTGCCTGCCTGGGTACAGGTGTTGGACCTGAATTACCTCTCAGCATGAGGTCCCTCATTGTGTCCCAAAATATCTCCGAGTCACTTAATTCCATCAGGTCATCCTCTGCACCTGACCTTTAGCTAGAACATCCCAACCTGCTTTTCCAGGTGGGAGCAACACTGCCTTTGAACAAAGATTGTGTCCAAGCTGGCACTGGGAGGGCAGTGCATGCACACAAGTGCAGGGTGCCTGTAAACAGGAAAAATTACAATGTGAGGGTTGGGAGAACCATAGGAAGGATTATTTGGGCCTGTTCCTAATGCTCATTTGTCACAGGCTGGCTGAGCCATCCTCTGAGGGTTCTCTAGGCTGAGTCCAATGGCTGCATCCAAAATGTGACTGTTTGGGTCGGAGTGGCTGAGCCCGGCCCAAGTGCCTGAGACCTGTCCTGGGAAAGGCTCTTCTCTGGGTGCTTTGGTTCAGCTCTTGGGGGCATGCAGTGGTTGAAACAAAGACATGGGACTTTGGCAGAGCAGTTTTTGAACCCCTCTGCTTTTCTCCAGGGCTCTGTGGTGCCTGCTGCGCAAAGCAGCACTAACACACCAGTTTCTTCCTCAGTTTCCTTGCTAAAGCCAGGGATCTTCAGGGCTCTTCAGAGGAGGTTTCTCCGTGCCTGCAATCAGGCACAAGTGCATGCCCATTCCATGAATCACTTTAGCTTCCAGTGACTAACCCACCCAACCTGCGGGAGGGAAGGGAATTATAATAGTAATAACAGTTTGTGTTGCCACTGGAGGGTTTCAAAGTGCTTCCTAAGCAGTTTTCCTTATCAGGGTTCCTCTGAGAGATGACAAACATGCAACTGATATTTCATGGCCATTTCTGCCTATTATCTTTTTAAACTGCTTGTTGCTTTTTGTTGCTGAACCCACAGCGCTTTTGAAACCTTCCTGTAGAATCCCAGAACGGGTCAGGTTGGAAGGGACCACAGAGGATCATCTGGTCCAACCTCCCTGCTCAAGCAGGGTCATCCCAGAGCACATGGCACAGGATTGTGTCCAGACAGCTCTGGAATATCTCCAGTGAGGGAGACCCCACACTCTCTCTGGGCAATCTGTGCCAGTGCACGGTCACTGCACAGGAAAGAAGTTCTTCCCCATGTTCAGGTGGAACTTCCTGCGCATCAGTTTCTGCCTCTGGTCCTATTGCTCAGCACCACTGAGAAGAGCCTGGATCCATCTTCTTGACATCCTTCCTTCAGATACTTCTAGACATTGATGAGGTCCCCTGTCAGTCATCTTTTGTCCCAATTCCTCATTTTCCCTGCCCATAATCAATCATCATTTCCAGTTTGGAAAATAATACGGTGAATTGCGCTGTAGTGAAAGCAAAACTGAATGCATAAAATACCCATCTGTTTATTTAACACAACCTGCCAGTTTTAAAAACATGAACGGTTGCAATGACTGCAAATTAATCAGCTATCAGGGAAGGCAGAGGAGCCAATTCCACATATTTAAGCCCTTGGGACCGCTCAGGTACACTTCCAACAGAAAATGAGAGACAGTTCAAGGAGGCAGATGCTGCTACAGTTTTACATTTTATTAATATTAATCTGGAGATTTCTTCAGTCAGTTTTCTCCTGGCTCTTCAGCTGTTTTCCCCAGTGCCTTGTGTACGGTAAGAATGTATACAGGAGAGTCTAATTGAAAAGTTATACTAATCATAAATAGATTCTTGATTGAATTGGGAGGCATAGTAGACCAAACTGAAGCTGCTTGGCTGAATACTTGGGTTGTGTTTTTATTGTGTAAATGCAGAAAAATGGCAAAAGGACTGTTCTTCCTGTCCAAACCCTACTTTTCTTGCTGTAGATTGAGTCAGTAACCACTGAGGATTGCACTGAGGTCTGTCTGAAGGAGACTTGTTTACTCAGCCCCTTTTCCTCTGTATTATAACAGCTAACTTTCCTTGCTTGTATCTTCTATTAATTTTTACGAAAGTCACCTAAATTGTAGAATACACATAAAACAACTTACATTTTGCTTGCTGGCTTTCAGGCACCAGCAACTTAGTGTGAGTGAGGAATCCAGAGTTAGTGAAGCTTGATTGTGATCAACACACGGTTACTATTCCCTAACTCTTCCCCTGCCCCCCAATCCCTAATAAATCAAATTCACAACAATAACAAAAAGAAATCAACTGTCCACAGTGACGTATTGTTTAAATAATGACTCAGCCAGATTAGAGGATACTTTATTTATATAACCATTGAGAAATAAATTTACAGAAAGCACAGATAGTCTGATGGCTGAATTCTGTCTCAGACACAGTAAATGGTTCCTTTCTTGGGAAGAAATTAAATAAAATGTGTACAGGTGCCCACACATATATATATACAAACACACTCTTTTGTGTATAAGATATATAAATATATACACTTTCTTTATTACAGTTTAAAAAAAATCCCTGCTGTTGATGATGCAAGCCATGTGCATAGTGTTTTTATGAATATTAAAAATGTAAGCTGTAGATTTTGCTAAGTGTAGGACATATTATCCCAATGGCAGGGAGTAGTTCTTTTGCTTGAGGGACCATCTACCCATAAATATCTGTAAAATGGCTCTTGTCATTTTTATGGCTTTCATGTTGTTATAAAAAGCTGAAAAAGCACACAGATAATAAGGAGCTATGGAGGCCTAATTGATCTGTTCATTTTTCTTCCCCAGTAGTATTTATCACATGATGTCAGACTTCCAGAAAATGTATGAGATGTTTCATAGTACTTTAGTACTTTAGTAATATACAGTTCAAGTGGATGAATTAGAAATTACTGATCCTGTTGGGTCATCACTTTTATCTGTATGTTAATGAAACTCTGGTCCAAACCCTTTTTCAGGATCACCAAAATATGTCTGATTTAAGAAGCTTTAAAAAATTCATTTAATAAACTTTTTGGATGATGATTTATAAGAATGACGGATTTGACTGTTAGAAACTAGACTTATACTAAATCTAAATAGTATTTTCCATGTCATATTAGCATGTTAAGCATATTTCTATGTACTATTTAGCATATCTATATTCCCTACCTGGAGTGTTCCTCTCCACGGTCTCCACAAGTTTATTTTTAGTGCTTATTTTTCCTCTGTTTGACTGCCAGCCTGTCTATATGTCTGTTTTTCATCATATTAGTTGTGTTAACCTGTGAAACAAGGTACCTAAAATTTAATGCTATTTTTTAGGACAATTTGATGAGACCTGTAGAGTTGCTGTTGCCAACCTGGAGAGCAACATGCAGAGTATATTTGTCTGTTTTACTACTTTCAGGTTTTGCACTGTCAGGCATTTTATCCTTTCTGCTAACACACGAGGCACTTCTATTACTGTTGCCTTTTAGTGCTGGGATTTAGTTTCAAATGTTACTTTAGTTTTTGAGGGCAGGGCTCAGTGGGACACTCTAAGCTGCACAGTTGCTACAGCGATTTCCTCTGTACAGCTATAGATAAGATTAAGCTGCATCTAATTTAGTTGTGCCTCCTAGTTTAGCTTACTGCTTTGCAGGGGTGGAGTTAGGAGCTACAGAGAAGGTGAAGTGGCACAATTGAAGTCCACACCTGATTACCTTCAGCAAGATTGCCCAGCTCATTCTTGACACACATTCTGCCCGCTACCCCCTGGCTCAGGTAGCTGAGCTGGCTGCTCTCTGCCAGTCTCATGCCCTTTGCATATCTCGTCAGAGCAGAGGGCTGCACTTGTCATTGCAGGAATTCAGAAAAAAAACCTGTGGAAGATGAATTTAAGTGACTGTCCTCAGCAGCACAAATATATATCTGACATATACTGAGATATATAGGAACACCAGAAGAACAGTTTAATCCTAATCCTATGATTTGCCTTCTATCCCCTCATTTGATGAAGCCCAAATTTGTCAGGTATTAGCTGTCAGCTGATAAATCACCTGGGTATATTGGCAATAGAAACATCACTCCAATAGGGGATTTGCAGCAAATTGATAGCATTGAAATCTTTTAATGATAGTATATCTGTATCTATATTTATATAGCTCTATTTTTATATCACTGGATTATCAAAGATGAAATGCAATAAGACAAGAGTGTCTAATACATCTTAGTTGGCTTGTTCACTGATTTCTTTCTAAAACATCCCAGCTACTTGGAAAATACATAAAACTTTCTTAGTAGCATCACATAGAGTTCAAATTTAAAAATTACTGCACGTAGATCTCTCTTCTCCTTAAAACTTTGCACAAAGACACTGATTCTGTTGTGTGACTCTGCAAAGTAATCAAACTGAGTTTATGTAATTGTCCTCTTTCATGGGGAAATCTCACCCGTGGTGGAAACAATAACAAAGTATTCATTAATGGAAACAGGATTTCTCTCTCACATTTTTTCTTTGGTTTTGGTTAGTTTTATGGACAAACCATTGACATGATATGAATTGAGTTGGTCATATATAGTCCTGAATGGTCTATAAAAATAGACATACATACCTGTGCACTATCACAAAGAAAATATTGTTGCATTACATTAGAAGCTGTAAATTCAATGAGAAGGTTCTCAACACACAAATAAATTCTTTAGAATAGACATTCCCCAATGCTGTAGAATACATACAAATGAAGTCTACAAGATTTTAGTGCAGCTTTGCAGACCTCCCTTTCCAATGCTTGGCTTTTTCCTTTGATGACTGATTTACTTCCTGTGTTCTAGACTACATTCTTTTTTTTCTGGAAGGAGAAAATTCGTTTTGCTGACTTCACTTAAACCCTTGTCACTGGATATTTCCACTCCTAAAAAAAAGCATTACCATTTACAGAC
The DNA here is from genome assembly GCA_013397115.1 of Edolisoma coerulescens. Lineage (NCBI taxonomy): Eukaryota > Metazoa > Chordata > Aves > Passeriformes > Campephagidae > Edolisoma > Edolisoma coerulescens. Next base: position 1,977,901 of record VWZW01002309.1, read on the forward strand.
CACAAAAATATATTCACTCAGCAATTTTCCATGATACCTCAGTTTTAAAGTTAACAATAGTATAATTTCAGCTGAACAGAAGTAGATTTCCTGAATCACTGCACATGTACAATTTGGTTTCCAGCACTGCATTGCTTGTAGCAAGTAATGAAAATATTCAAGTGAGGTATAGGTTTTGTGATGGAAAGCTGATCTTGATGATGTATGAAAGGAACATCAGGACAAAATCTCTCAAATAAAGGCAAATGGCACAAGACTATGAAGTTGACATGATATGGAAATGGAAATCCATGTGATACACGTGCTAAAAAGATTGAATTGTCATATTCTAGGCCCATGATTTGTAAAGGATTCTGGGAGGATTCTCCTCTGAAGATGCAAATTATCCAGCTCATTGCCAAGTGCCACATTTTTTTCAGATGGGTTTGCATGACTCCATCATCTTGGAGCAGAGCTCAGGGTGTGATGCTTTGGTTCCTGACTGCGTCATGCTGTATAATAGGGTGAAAATAGTTCACACATTTGTCATGACGCAGTCCAGCATCTGTAGCTGCACAACATTCCCCACTTTTGGAGTTAGAGTTTAGTGGCTTCATAACCAAATCCACATGACCCAAGGTTACGTTAAGCTATAGTAATTCTTTTCTATAGCATGTATCTTCAGCACGGCCCAAGTGCAGATCACTCCTCTGGCTACTCTCCTCTGTGCAAATGGACCGTGCACCCTCTTTGTTACCTGGCTCGTGGTTATTCAGGTCTTTTCTCTGCAGTTTTACTTACCAGTTCCACCACGACTAGCAAAAGGGGATTTTTCGCCCAAGAAAATTGCATCAGTGGCAAATAATTAACAAAACTCATATTTGTGTAATAGATTTGAAATCGCTTCACCTCTACTTTTAAGGTGTATGATTTACTGCTGCACTGACAATTATCTCAATAATAGAAGAGGTATTTAATGTATTTTGTTTTCTCTTTTTATAAGGTCTAAGTGAGATTGTTCATTCTAAAGTTTACTGTGGCTCTGCTGCAGCTACTTACTGTGACCACTTTTCCTGAAAATGGCATCTTCTGCGTCTTTGCCTGAGAAAACCCGTTTTTCTCCACTAAATTCTCAGACTATATGAGTATATGTCTTGATTTGAGTTACACTGGTGTTCACATGCCGAATTTTTCTTCTGTATTTGGACTATAGAACAGTCATCAAAATACCAAGAAACTAAACTGATTTTTTAAAAAAAGCTATTTTAAGTGTTTCTTCTCTTAAAATGAAAGAATGAATGCAATGCCTACCATGGTCACAGTTTAAAATGTTGATGTCTTGCAATTCTCTTTTGAAGCTCTCCTACTGTATATACAAAAACATCCCATTGTTTTTGGTCTTTTGAGAAATACAACTGCTGCCGTAGCCTGTTGTGAAATTAATTTTATAAATTTGTTTCCTGTTCAAAGGCTGGGTGCTTAAGACAGCAGGGGATGTAATTAAAAACCCTTTAAAAAATTCATGGATATAATAAAGCTAACCAAGTCATTTCAGAAGGATGGTTCGTGTAATTGAGAAATAATGAAGTGATGCTTGTGGAGGTCCATGCTGGCATCTGCTCTGAAGTGCAATAGAGCATTTGCAAAGCTTAGAAAGACACAGAAATGGGAGGATCCTTGGAAGACAAAAATTATTAAGCCCATCTGATGATTTAGCCAAAGTGCATTATGACTTGAAGGGGAGAGTGAAATGTTTCACTGGGCATGAAGGAATACAAAACTCACCCACACCCTTTCTTCTGGAAACAATAGCTCAACAGCTACACGTGCTTGGCAAGTTAAGCCATGCAGGCGTTAGGAGGTACAGAGTTTATGTAATTCATCAACTATCTCCCATTTTCATTAAAATGGGTCAGCACAGCTTGTTCATAGAGTCTACTACAGGCCATACTTTCAATTTTATCTGTAATTGCCTTGCCCTGCTATGCTCGGTGCTGTGCTCCCACTGTTTTTTATAGACTTGGCTTCCGTTAAGAAAAAAGATTGGAAGAGGTTTAATGGCTGTCAGGGTGGCTGAAAATAGTGCTAAAGAGAGTCAGATATGAAACAGAAGCTTCTCTTGAAGAACTGGCTGCTCCTGGACACAGCCAAAGGAACGGCAGGCTGAGCAGATTGGTTTTTGGGAATGAGTGAATCATTAGTGTACAGTGGGGAGTGCTGATGGCTTGGTACAACTGTCTGCTTGGCTTTCATGGGCCAGGAGAGCACAGATTATGGGGCTGGCATTTTGCTGTGTTTCTATTTTCCAAGGGTATGTAATTTTCTGTTCTTTTCAAAGTCAACTTTAAATAGAAGTAGAAGCTACCTTAAAGCCATATTGCCCCCTGCATTTATATTCTAGTATTGCTCTGAGCACAGAGATGAAATAAAACAGGATCAGGCTCATATTTTTCCTTTCCTTATCTCCCTTGCTTTTTATATTTCCCAAATAAGTGCTCACCTGTGATCCCCTTTTACAGAGTAATTTCCCAAGACTTACGAAACTGACTTTTTAGTCAGCTGACTGTTTTACAAACCTCTTATGTAGCATTTCTTTACTATGTATAAGGATTCCCTTCATGAAATTATTTTCCTGTATTCTTTAAAGTCCTTTAAAAGTGTATTCATATGGTAGTTACTCCATTATTTACCTCCTCCTGATTTTTTAAGAGGACTGGCTGTGTACAGTAGTTATCTTCCTGAGATTTCAAGTAACTTCTCAATTGCTTACTGACCTTTACCTCTGATACAGCCATAAAATAATTTTTAAAGGAAATATACTTTTCAAGAGTTTCATTCCTTGTGATTATGCCAGCTCTTTCAGAAATGAACAGCTGGTAAATTCGCTGAAGCAGACCTGTGTGGTGCCGCATTTATGGAGTGCTTTCTTGGAGCAGAACAATACATTATAGCTTTAGCCACAAAGTGCAATCTAAAAATAATTCTACTTTGCTCCAGAGATGTGTATGGATTGATTATTTTTCTCCTTTAGAGGTGATTTAAGCTATTAAAACGTAGGATGAGTTCAAGAAAGGGAAATGTGATTAGATCAGGTGCATTTTATCTTTATGAGCTTCCGGCTTTCTTGTAAGAATTGTTAGTTTTAACTTTGAAATGAATCACTTATCATTTGCATACTTAAAAAAGACTTTACTTCTGGCAAACAATTAATGTTGAAGTTTTAATGCAGAGGAGTGGAAATGAAAAACATGACTGTCAGGTAACTTGGCTGAATTTTATTCAAGGTGGAGCTGTGTTTAATGTTTAATGCTTAGTATTTCATTGTTCATTGTCTTTGGCACTGAAAATAAAACAGAGTTCACTCAGTCTGCATGACCTAATAAAGTGCCTTTAGGATGTGAAGTTTAGATCCATATTTTGTGCACAGCATGAACCCACAAGGAAACAAAAAGAAGTGGACAGGGTTCTTCCTGAGCTGCTGGACTTCACCGACAACCAGCATGTTCCTGGTAAGGCATCAGGCTTTGGTGGTGTTCAGGGAGGAGTGGGGGCATTGCAGGGCTCTGCTCTCCAGGTCTCTCTTGCCAGTCAGTGTGTGAGGTGCCTCAGTCGTGCTCCCCTCTGCCCAAACTCTGCCTTCCTGCACACACCTCTGCAGTGTGTTTTCCCCAGCCCTTTATAGGCTGTTAAACTCCTCTTCTGTCCATGTTTAGTAAAGCTTCTTAAATAACTGCTATTTCTTTGCCCTTGCCTCTTCCCAATGTGCAAGTACCCATGAATGCCAGTGTCTCTGCTGGATTTCTGTCAGGTCCTGGAAGCAAATGAGATTGTAATTACCTGCACAATCAGTGGATCAAGAGCTACAGAAATCTGGCAACAACATTAACTGCAGTTTTTTCTTAAATTAAATTCAAAGCAGATTAATACTGCTACTTGCACAGTGAATACTCTGTTGTGGTTTAAATAGTTCTGTCATGTTGTAGAGCTCAAGAAGTATTTGGACAGTGCTCTCAGGAACATGGTGAGACTCTTGGGTATGGTTCTGTGCAGGGCTAAGTGTTGGACTTGATGATCCTTGTGGGTTGCTTCCAACTCAGCATATTCCGGGATGCTGTGATTCTCTGAATACTGAATACATACAGTAGTTTAAAAATACAGTGCGGTCCATGATATAAGGTTTTTTAATGCTGCCCCAGAATTTCTAGTGTCACTTAAATTCCCTTGAAGACAGTCCTAACTCAGTTGATGAAGTTGCCAAAGGTGGGTGATAGTTCGTGGCAGCTGGATAGAGAGCATCTAAAGTATTTTAAATGGGAGGGCTTTTGAAAATGACCAAAACCCCAAATCATTTGTAACTTCATTAGCATCAGTGACTAGAATATAACAAAAAGTTTGTGCATAAATTGTCATAATTTGGTGTTTCAAAGATGAATTGGGCACCACAAAGGTGGCAATAAGGCTGCTTCAGGCTTCTTGCAGTATGACTTCAAAATATTCTGTGGGTTTGAAGATTTCTTAATAACCACCAAAATTGTAAACATGATTATACTATATTTAGGGATTGTGAAATAAGCCTGAAGTAATTCTTCATGAAGGATAAGAGGGTGGTAACAAGCCAGGGAATGCACACAGACTTTTTTCACCAACAGTGATTCATATTTGGGATAGACCCAGAGGCTATGTCTAAACAGGAGACCTGGAACCACTGATATACTTATGGGTCAACAAAAGTACTGCAGCCAGCTCCAGAGGAGGTACAAATTGCTGACAGCACTCCCCCCCTTTTCCTGCTTCCACAGAAAACGGGGCGGATGAAGCACAATTTGTACAGCCCAGTGGTTAGATGCAGAGTGTGAATAGAACAGTATCATTCCCATGGATGTCTATAACTCTTGTAGTTTCATATAACTGCTGAGTTATACTCGGAGATTTAAGAAAAATATGTGTCTGATTTATTGTCCTGTCTGGAAATCAATGGAAGATGATCGGCAGCAAAAATGTCCATTAGTATTGGCATGGCAGACATACAAGGAAGCTTTCCCTGGCTGTGCTGCAAACCTAGTTTTCCATTTTGAAGAACACCAGAGGTGTTCGAGAAAGATGCTTCTGTATCAGTTATAGTATTATTCAGAAAATAGAATTTAAAGGGAGAAAAACATCCCCAGTTGTCACGTTTGTCACTTGAATGGGAGGCTATACCAAAGGAGACTGGCAACAGGAGGTATTAACTCAGCTGCTCTGTTAGGGCTGTTTTGTGAGAGAGGTTAAAAACTTAAAATTTGACTGAACTTTTTCTTTACAGATGAATGAGACTATATTATCATGAAGTACTGATAAGGCTGGAAACTACAATGAATGCTCACACCAAAACTGTATTAGACATCAGTATTTTCTTCTATAAGGAAGAGGAAGGAACTGATTTTTAAAGTTTTTCCCTGTAGTCTGGGATGGGGATTCTGAACTTCTGTATGTTTAAGGAAAGACTTTAACAGATTAAGAGTTACTCTACAAAACTGGCAAACTGCACTTGCTCACACCCCACACATGGACATGCTTTGGGGAATTTCCTTTGCCCTGTTAAATGCTAATTGCTGCATGTAGGACAAATTTAAGGGGTCAGTTAGCAAACTGAGGGTGTTTTGTGAGTTTTGTACTCCCAATCTTAGTTCTAATTGCAGATGGAATTTCCTGTGCATTTCTCCATGTCCTGAAGTCAAATGCTTGCTTTCACTTTCTCGTCTTGCTCATGATGTCACATTCTAGATAAAATGATGACTAAATGAAGGACACCCACATTTCCAAGGAGACCAGATAGCATTTCACACCGAGTAAAATTTGCATGTATTTATTATTCTTTCTCTTTCTAATCCTGTTAAGAATACTTGTGCTTCATGAAGTGTTTTTCATCAGGGTGAAAATGCAGAGTGAGTGCCCAGTGTCCCACCAGCATGGTGCCCCAGGAAGACAGGGCTGTATGGAGAGGACTGAGTCCACCACCATCTCTCATCTCACTTTGCTTTTCTGCTTGCCATTAAGCTCAGAGTTCAAGAGCTGGTGATGGTGCACTTGTTTTTCCTGCTGAGTGAACACAAGATGACCTACAAAAAGGGAATCTTTCAGCATAATGACATTATCAGCAAGGGTCATTTACTACTGGGGAAAGAGCCCTTTGCAGCTTTTCTGATCATGTTTCAAGGTTTTGCCTTTTTTCTCTCCAACCCTCCCAATAATGATGATGTGATATATTAAATTAAGTGGTAACGATGTATGAAGCTGTGGTTATCATTAAATATTTATGCTTCTGGAGTGTTGTAAGCACACAGTGAGGCCCTAATTAACCATAGGTAGTCTACAATTATCCCGTGGTAATTACCCTAATTGGAATTGGCTCATTATGGGAAATAGAATAGAATTTGTTTTCTGTTTGGTACTGAAAAATTGAGTTGGCAATTAACTAAAACCAGCAGCCGCTTCATCCAACTTCAAAAAATTAAATTGCCCTCTTAGAGCCTGTCTGTTCCACAACTGGAGCAGTTTTACAAACAAAACCAATAATCAGATCCGGCTTCCAAAGAATAAATTCTGTCATAACCTTATCTCTCTGTCAGCATTGATTGATAACTGTGATGCACAGAGGTCCATAACAAAGCCCAAAGGGCTATCCAAACCACTCAGAGACACAGATCATTTGCTTTGTGCAGCTATTAGAGGAGATGTGGGAGCAGTGAGGAAGCACACGCTTTCTTTTGCTGTGGGAATAATTCAGCTGTGGACATGGAAACACTCTGCCCTGTTTAAGCATGACAAGCAATATTTCTGATCGCTCCTCTCCTCCCTTGGCCACTGGGAAACCTTCAAGTGCAAGACAGGGATATCCCAGGCTATTTGCAAGAGAGCAGCCCTACTCTTGTGGAGCTGTCACAGGCAACTGGATCTCTTCAATAGCCCAGGGCACTTGGCAGTCATTCCAAATGCTCATTCCCAGGCCCTTGCCAGCAAGAGAGTGCAATACTCATGTGCAGGACATGGCAGGTGTATCCAAATGCTGTTGGGCACCATCCTGAACCAAAGAAGAGATGGGATCTCTGGACTAGACTGATTCCTGCTGGCCAAGGCGCTGCCGGACACGCGGCTCTGCTTCTGCTGCTGAGCTCAGTAAAGGTGGTGTTGCCCCCAGAATCCCATCTCTACCCCTTCTTCTCCACGAGACAGCCCTGATCCCTAACACACCAATGTCAGGGTGCTGGGAATAGCAGGAAGCAGGAACAGCCTTTTCTGGAACTGCTCCTGGCAGAAGAGAATCTGTAATTGCAGCATGAGGATTGAGGACAGAATACTGCCGCTGTGAGGAATCTCCTGTTTCTAATTTTATTTTCCTATCTGTTCATAAATGTCATGAAAAATTAAATAAAAAAGAAGTGTAGGGTGTTACAAAGTCCTGTCATACAAATGTATCTTCTAAGTCATAAATTAATGATGTGTTTTCTCCATCTGCTTTGCCTAATACAAACAGGAACAATCTGCTTTTGCTGAGAATGGAAATGCCTCTGCTGAAACCATCTTGTGGAAATAGGAAGATACAAGAAGAAAATGTTCAAGTAGCCTGTAGAAGCCTGCACACTGCTACAAACAGAAGGAAAGTTCACAAAAGGAAATAGGAGTTGGGGGAGAGTGATTGATCCCTATCATATGCTATGTCCTCACATGGTATGTATCTGTTTTCCACAATTAATGAAAACACACTTTTTTTTTTTTTTTTTACTCTACTTCTAAAACATGACCTGCCTTTCTTTTTGTCATGTCTGTGACTTTCAACGTTTTTGGGACTTCAGGCCATTCTTTCCAGTGCTGTTTTTATATTTTGCGGCAATTACATTAGCTGCCATCTCCAAAGAGGAAACCAGTTTTTCCAGTTATAAATGAGGTTAGCTGTGAAAAGTGAGAAAAGGAAGATGCTGAAGATGTGCCTGAGCAGTATTTCTACAGCACTTCCAAAAGGCAATATAAGCTTATGCTTTGGAGACAGTGAACAATGTGGGCTTGGGTCAGAGTAAATAAGGCAAGTCCTGCACTTCTAGTCAAATGATTTTTTTTTCTTTATTGTGGGAAATAAATCTATCTAAATTGCTGTTCTCTGTTTTTCAAATATCTTGAAGTTGCAAAACTTTGTGGGTAGATGTTAGCTATTTGCCTGTGGTTATGCCTGGGGCAAGGAGGTAGGGCTGTTGCACAGGGAGGTTGTTGGTGAGGTTTTCTACATCTGCATGGTGACTTTCAGAAGACCTCAGGGGCAGAGGGCAGGGAAATATGTCAGTCTCATTGGGAGAATTAGCCCTGAGCCTTACCATGATGTTTGCTTCTTCTCCAGCCACTAACCAGGGTATCTTGGGACTTCACTTTGTGGGCCTGAGGCAAGTGGAGGCATAATAGAGACAGATGAGATTATAGAAAACAGTATTTTTGCTTGTTAGGCTCTCAGGAGGAAGATAACTGAGGCAACACCTAACTGGAGAAAGAGCAAGAAAGGGCAAATCTCTTTGCAAGGACAATCTGTAGAGTACATTGAAAAATGGTGGCTGTTTTTCACAGAAATATTATAAAAATGGTATTAAAAAGTATGCACATGCATGTCAAATTTACCTTTTAATTTTTCTCCCTTAGCTCATCCACATGTTCCCACGTCTTGTATTTTCCCTTGTATAAAGCAGCTTCATTTCAACAGTGAAACTCTTCTTTCACTCCCAAGCATTTCTAGCAGAACTCAGTACAGTGTGACTGGCACGTGACATCCTGCTCAGGTCCCCCAAGGAATGGAGACCCCGGCCAGGTTTCTTTGCTACCAAGGAGGGCTGTAAAGTTATCACTCAAATCAACCCCCTCCTGTTTGTGTTGCCTGAAATGTTCATGTTTTTATGAAGGTGGCAGTTCACTTAGTGTCTATTTTTAGATTTGTGCTAGCAGCCCCTAAGAATTACCATTGAAGATGAACGTGAAAGGACATCTGTCAAGGTGGAGGTCTGCACGGACAAAACAGAGTTTGGCTTTAAATGGAATTTACTCGCCAGTTCTACCACAGGGACTGAAGACACGGATTTTTTGAACAGTGCAGATTGTCACAATAATCCTAAATATGATCCTTTTTCTATTTGCTTGTTTTTGAAGTACTTCAAATATTTTAGCTTAAGCAAGCATCAGTTGCATTTTACGAACTTGTTCCCCCTTCAGTGTTGAATCGTGTCTACAGAGGAATATAATGGCAGAGGGAAACCCAAGCACAGTGTCTGGAAAGACTGCTTGAAAACCTCTGCAAACCAGAATGAGGTTTAGAGGAAGTGTCTAAGTGAATGTAGCCTCCTTCAGGATTACAAATGACATTGCCATCCAGAAATTTTGGCACCAGTTGTCTGCAAGCTAATTCTGATTGTAGAAGGGACCTGGCCCTCACAGCATGACTCTGCCTTAGTTCACTATCCTTCCTAAGCAGTAGCAGGTTTTATTTGCATTGAATATCTCCTTGCTCCTTTGGCAATACCCTTCTCCATCGTTCAGTGTAAGGGCATTTTTACATGATACTGCATTGTGCTATATAAACATAACCTTTAAATTTCATTTTATTTTTAAAAATAAATTTAACTGCTTAATAATTGTCAAAATGAAATTTAACTTTTGCTTTTTGTTTTGAAATATAAATACTTGTTTCAATTCCATACTCTAGTAAGAAATACACTATTTTTAATGGGCTCAGACACATAATTAAAACGTAACTAAAACATTTTAGATGTTACCACTGTATCCCCATTTTACTTTAAGTTATTCATTTGTTCCAGCACTCCTTCCTTTGGCAAGAAACTCACTTGCATAAGCTGTTGGATCAGCTTTTCACTGATTTTGAACTCAGTGATTTTTTGCTTCAGCAAAAAGGAAGAGCTGAGTAAAAGAGTTTTTCATTTAGAAATATTTTTTCTCCTTCAGGAATTTGGGTGTCCATTAACTCCAGCAAGAATGGAGACTCTTAGCACTTTGACGGATTGACTTGCTCCTGTCACCTTATCCAGATTCCAAGGATCTGTGCTGCTGCAGTGTCATTCTCACTTGTCCTCTGTTTCTTACCCTGTGCTTTTCTGACTATTTTCTTTAAGTGAAGGCATTGGTTTTCTTGGAAGGAGTTGCAAAACCTACCCCTCCCTCTGCCACAAATGTCCTATAAGATGCAATACAGCTAATTTCTCAGAAGTGTGCTTTTTCTTTTTAGTGGGCATGTAAAGTACTGCTAATCGTTAGTGGGTGTTTTAGGGAAATGAAAGCCAAGCTGATGAGTGAGTGATGCCCGGCAGGTAAATCCCTTCATTCTCTCAGTTGCTGTTGTTAGTTGACTTTGCTTGCAGCGACTCCTTCCTTGCTTTGCTTGCGTGGAGTACTAGGGAAACAAGGAAAATATTTATTAGAATTACAATACCACAATAGCTTAAGACTTTTTTTCTTTGTTGAGATTCATTCTAAAGCAGTACATTACAATGGAAAATGCAGTCCTCTGCAACAGGCACTGCAGCAAAGGAAACCTTGAAGTGCTCTTGAAAGCTCTCAGTGGTTCCTCTTGTGGGGCGTGTTGAATGTAACAATTGCGATAAGTGACTCACGTTGCTCATTCTCACTTAAATGCACAGCTGGCTCTGTGGGGTTTTGTAACACTTCTGTTCACCTTGGTAGAGCCAGGTTCCAGATGGAAAATTTAAATTCTGTGAGAGAGCCCATGTGAAAACCTTGTATCCCTGAAGCCAGGCTGAGTTGTGTGTCCAAATTCTCAGGAGACAGTCGTTTTATGCTTTCATTTCCTGGAGATTTCAGTCTTAAGGGCAACTAGATTCCAGGCTTCAGACAGCCTTTACAAGGATACAGCCTATGAGGCAGGAGGCTAAAAATTTGGATTTGATCCATTGTTGGCCAATAGCTCACTGCTGATGGGTGTTGAACACGGTCTGCTGGAGGCAACCCTGCCTCAAAAAGTCCCTACACAAACGGTCAGTAGGAGCTGTGAAGGCAAAGGAGGGGAAACACAGCTCAAGGCACATAACTTACAGCATTGTCCTGAGCATCCACTGCTAACACCATTCAGGACAGTCTCCTTCGCTCTCACCCAGTGGGACTGTTCCTGTGTGCTTCCTTGGGTAAAGGATTCAACTTCTGTGCACCTTCACTTCCAGATATAGAAAATGGGATAATGCCTCACCTTAACTGTGTGCATATGATAGGTGTGCCTGTGACAAATCAGGGTAGACGTCTAAAAATATTCAGGCATCTGAAGATGCAAACTATCACACAATAAGGTTTTCAAAATACCACAGGTATCTAACTTCTCCTGGAGTGAATCACAGTGAATCACCTCAAACACTTGCTGCTCAAATGGGGCTCGGCTCCCAAAGGCTGTGTGAAAGAAGTTTGCACAAAGCTTCGACTCTTCTTGCAAACATGAATATGATTTTTTTTTGTCTTGTTTTTCTTAAAAAATGAGACTACTTTTGTTCAAATGAACACTGAAATGAAGATTTACATGCACAAGCGCAAATAACCCCCTTTTTTCACCTGCCTACCATTGCTCTGCACAGTTAGCTGATTTTTCAAGGGGTTTAAAGGTTAAAATATACATTAATTTGCAACTCCCTTTCTTTTGTCAAGTCTTGGTCACAAATGCAGCTTTATAAAGGCATCTGGTTGATATGATTCAGAACATATTTTACAAAACCACTTGGCTCTGTGGAGAGATTTGATTTCTTTGTCAGTGAGCGTGATTGACAACCAAACCCCACAGAATCTAAAAGGAGATTCAGAGACAGGATCTGACAGTCCATCACGACAGACCTGTGGAGTTAGCACAGCCCCGTGCACCGGGCTCAGTGATGGGGGCAGGCATTTGCTCGGGTGACGAAGGCGTGTGACGAGCGGGCAGACAATGTGCTGAGGATGGCACGGGGAAGCCTGTGCCGTGGGAGGGGCTGCGAATCCACTGCTGCCAGAGCATCTGTCCCTGAGCCGGTCCCCAGCGCCAGCCCCCGGCTGCGGTGCAGCTCCCCCTGCCCATGGATGGCAGGCACCGGGCACAGCTGCTCGGAGACCCTGCCGGGGTGTGAGGGGGAGGACAGGAATGAATCTCGTGTGTGACAGGAATGATCGTGTGTGGGACTCAGTGGGTCTGGCACCACCTCTAGCAGATGTTTTTTGGCCACTGCTCCAGTAGGCTGAGCTGGGAAACAGCCCCGAGTTTCGGCTCAGCAAGTCTCTCCGAGCTGTGCTGTGAGTGTGGCCAAGTGCTGTGGAAGTGGATTCACAGAGCTGAATCTTTGCTGCAGCCTTCATCTGGGACAGCTGCTCAGAAACCTGGGTGAGTCACGTCACCAGTGCTAAGTGCTGAATCACGCACCTACCAAATCTGTCAGCAAAAAAATTTATAGGTAAAAAATAAGTCAGTACACCTCTTTAAAGTGTTGGCAGCACTTTATCAGGATAAGTATTTGGATCTTGTAACCGTATGAGCTTTCCAAATTATTAATTTAATTGCACAGCCACCTTCTTATCTAATTTGCCCCTAGCCAGATCTTAAAAATAATTTAAACTTCAAAGATGATAGTAATCCCACATGCACAAAGACACTTTGAAAAACTATTTCTTTGAAATGTAACTGATTACAAACTAGTGTTGATTCCCTGTGCTTTCCTTGCAGCATTAGCTCTTCTGTGGGCATGGAGTGCTCTTGTAATTTGTCAACCACTACCACCATTTAGGATCAGTTAAGCTTTCTCACATTAATTAAAAACTGTAATTAAATAACTAAAAAGCCCCTCACTGTGACTCAGTCTCAGAGTGTGCATCTGGCCCTTGTTTGAGATGGGGGGGGGGAAAAGTGAAGTTATGTCAGAAACTTCCGGGATGTTTTCTTTTGATTACCTCATAAAGGCACTCTGCTGAAATGGTAATGGCTGGGAAATAAAAGAGAGAGAAAGACATCTTTTATTGAGGTGGAAATGACTGTGGCAAATCCTTCTACTTCTGTTGCATTTTGATCTCAGTGCGGTACAGGACTAAGAGATCATGAACAGAAGATGCAAAATAAATATTCTTTAAAAAAATCTTTTACTGTTTAGCCCTGTAAACATCTCAGTGAACTTTACTTAAAAAGATGCCTCTCCCTGAGAGGAATCCCACTTCACTCTTACTCTCCCAAATTGACACAAAAGGGGAAGATGAGTGCTAGAGAAGCAGATTTACCCTTGCAAATGGCTACTACTGTATTTAACAGATACATATTTATATATTTTAAGAGATTAGGGTATGATTTCTGAGTATATTTGGGAAAGAAAGAAGAGCTCTGTGCATAAGCTTTATCATATTGCACAAGATCTGCCACCACTAGTAAAATTTTACACCTTTTGTATTGTTTTAGTGAGCATATGAAGCAGGGAGGGTAGGATACATTAACTTCTGTCTCTTGATGGAGATGAAATACATGTTATAGTTAAAGCTTTCTAACAATTAAACTGTCCTGATTGTAAAGACAATACTTATTTCCTCATAACTCCCCATCTAGATTTCATGAGAGCTGTTCAAAAACATTTGTTGAACAGCTGTCTCTAGAAGGAAGAGTGCACCAGTCAGACGTATTTCTTAAACAGATGCAGATTTCAGTGGATTGCTGTTTGGAGTTCTTCTTAAAAAGAAAGATTTCAGACTGAAAAAATGTTCACTTCTAAATACACTTATTTTTCTACAAAAAAGAGGTTCAAAATGTTATTTATTGAGCAGAAAATTTGGAGTTACACAAAGTAATTTCATGAAGGTGAGAAGCATGTGCGACAACTGCTGGCTTTAGAGCTCAATTTCGTTTGAAAGAAAAAAAGATGATCTTTTCCATGACAGAAATTCCCTTTTTATCAGCTCAGGATTGTTATTTCTGTCATGGTAGGTGGCAAAAGAGTAATTTCTTTGTTTGTTTACCTTTTGTTTATTCTTATGTGGTAAACACATTCAAGTGAAAAATTTAGATTAGGAGACTGTGATCTCACTTGTGAAATCATAGTCCTAACACCACGGACTGGTTTGGGTTGGATATGAGTTTACAGATCATCTAATCCAACTCCTCATCTTCCACTGGACCAGATTGCTCTGAGTCCCATCCAGCCAGGCCTTGAACACTTCCAGTGATGGGACATCCACAGCTTCTCTGGGCAACCTGTGCCAGCGTCTTACCACCCTCACACTAAAGAATTTCTTTCTAACTTCTAATCTAAACCTGCCCTGTTTGAGTTAAAAACCATTGCTCCTTCTCCTGTCACTACAGGCCTTGGTAAAACCTCCCTCTCCAGCTCTCTTATAAGTCCACTTTTACATATTGAAAGGCCACAGTGAGGTCTCCCCAGAGCCTTCCCTTCTCCAGGCTGAACAGCCCCAGCTCTCTCAGCCTGTCCTCATGGGAGAGGTGCTCCAGCCCTCTGATCATCTTCATGGCCCTCCTGTGGACTTCTGTGCAGACTACAGGAAAGAAATGTATGTTCTGTGCTTTATCTGGTCCCCTCTTCCCATGCAGGTAAATCTCAAGAACTGGAGAAGGGGAAGACCAAAGAAACACTCCTCTGAAATGGTAGTGGACAGAGGGAGTTGTGTAAGCCCAATTTGGACTACTATGAGTCTGCTGAATGTGATCTGTGAAAATTTATATCACAGCTTTTCCATTAATTCTGAAGACAGTAAATTGCAAGGTCGAATTTTTTCTAAGACTGTCAGATGTAGCCATTTGTGCACCATTTCCAGGAGGCAGAAATGGCTACACCTGGAGAGGAAGGCAAAGTCACGATCCAAACGCAAAGAAGGGGATTTTGGTAGTAGTATGAAGCACTTCTAAAGAATGTGCTTTGCAAGAGAATTGTCATAAGAAATGGGATTTCTGTTTCCAATTATAAAAACCTTAAGAAGTTATTAGAAAATGCAAAGCTATGTACATCAGCTTCAGAGGCACTGTGGCTAATTTGTGAGTGTGTATGGGAAAAGGTGAGGTGCCTTGTCCTCGCAATCTGTATTTTGCTGATGGGCCAGTCCTTTCTGCAGGTTCTGGATCCTAGTGGCACCATGGTGGCCTGAGAGGTCTCTGCTCAGTGCATGTCTCTGCTTCTGGAAAGGGAGGAGCAGGTGGGTCATGATGTGTCCTCACAGCATCATTGAGGGTCAAGCTGAGAAACCTGGATCACACTGAAGTGAACAGCTACATCCAAATCATGCAGCACAGTGTTACACAGAGATACCAGCTCATGCCAAAACATACTGTCTCTGTGTGAAAAGACCTTTACTCTCTCCATATGAAAAGACATCTACTCTCCACAAAATTGATTAGCTCAAGCACAACACAGGGGCAACCTACACCACCAGAGCTAGATCTGTTTATGTTAATTTGAGCTAAATCTGTCTGTTATACCTTATTATAGTATGTAGACATATCCTTTCATTTTTCGTGTATATATCTCTGATAGCATTCATTAAAACCACCCCTGTCTGTCTCCTGGTAAAATTTAGCAGTTTCACATTTTAGATGAAAATCAGAATTCAGGATGAAAGGAAGCCGGGGTAGGGACTTTCTGTTAAGGAGCCTGTGCAGTCTGTGGACTGCAACGGACTCTTTTAAGTTTTTCTAGGCATATTTACAGGTTTCTGTTTGCTTGGCTCTCAAAATCCATGCACTAAACTGAAGCAGCCGCCTGATGTTCCATTTGTTTAGTGTGTATCTGTGCTGACCACATTTGCAGCTGGATCGAATGTTTGCTAGAATCTCCTCACCTGTGCACTGGAAAATGCCACTTCTGAGAATTGTTCAAAACACGTAGTCAGTCCATGGCCCAATCCTCTTTCTAAGTTGGACAGATGAAACACAGAAAACAAGAGAATGGTAATTTTACGAGTCTGTGCACTATCTTTACAAACATTGGTTCTACATTTCTCTCAATGAACAATTAATAGCAGTGGCTTTCAGAAACATATTCTACAGTGGTATAAACTAACATTTCAGTAGACATGAAAAAGAAAACATGTATCTTTCTCAATGGAAAAGTACTGTAAGAAATAAAATTGTGTTTCATTCTATAAAAAGTTTCCTTACAAGTAAGACCTCTGACATTTGATCCTCTCAAATATTTGTATCAAAAAAAAAGGGTTTAAAATTTCTACCAGAAATCTGCTTGAAGTTTATTTGGGTAACTTTTTAAGTTTGCTTGTTGATGGCTATGCTATGACTGACTGTCACTGATCTGGCTTACTAAGCAGCCTCATTTTTGCACAGAGGGCTGTGTAGAAACCCTGAGGTAGGGAGAGGAGAGTGTGAATGAGATTCAAACATTAGATATCTGCATTTCAGACTAGTGCATCTTACCAAGACCCTTGAGAAGCAATGGATACTCTGTGCGATTCACATTGCACAAAGTGAATGAGATCGTGGTCTAGAAACCCCCCGGGTTGTGTAGAGACATCTGCATTTGATAAGTACCAACCTTGGCAATCGTGGCAGCCAAAGTCACAGTAAGGCTTTGGTCCCGTTTTCACTACTGACATGAAGCAGAAGGAGGACCTATACAGGAGAAGGTATATTCTGTTTGTCGTTAGTGGTTAGATCTGTGTTTGGAGAGTGTGTGCTTGGTAGGTGTCAGATATTAATTAAGTACACAGATTACAAAAGAAAACAATGAATGATGCTTGATGCTTCCAGGGTCCGAATTTTAAGGAAGGTTTGGGATGAGACTGCAGATGCTCCATGCTTTGCCCCAGGCTACCACTACAGTTTAGCAGCTGATGGGATTTGCAGAAGTGCAAAAGGTCTAGTGTAGCTGATTAGCTTTTGTTTTCTGGCTCCCTTTTATTCTAGGACTGTGAAATGTCAAATATCTTTAGCAGCCCTCTCACCCTCAGTCCTGAGTCCAGTCAAGTACCTGTGTGAGTCAAGTCCGAGGGGAGGTTGCCCTTGCAAATGCTCGGCTAAGGCAGGCGCAGGGGAAGGGAGACGCGCTGGATGTAAAAGCTTGCGCTGTAGGTGTGGAAAGACTGGGGGAGCTGCTTTGGCACTCGGGGTACAGTCATGGTTGCCTGCTTGCCAGTGCATGCTTCCTCTTGCCCCAGATGCAGAGCAGGTGGCTCCTGGGCTGAGAAGGAGCGTGTAGAATTCTTCTGTTGGTTACTCTGTCCCAAAACTCCTAATGAAGTAAGTTTGAGACCAGTTTGGGGTTTTTTTTCTTTAAAAAAATAACAACAAAGTTTTCTCCAGTTTCTCAGAAAAACAGGAGATGATTTCATCTTATCATAATTGCTGAATTTATTTTTAAGATGGGAGAGTGTCAAAAGCTGTAATCTTGCACGCCTCCTTTAATGCATAACATCCTGATTGTAGTGGCCCTGAAAAATTAACAAGTATTCAAATAACCCTAACTGAAAAGGATGCAAGTCCACCATTATCCAGACTGCATGACTCATTAAAGTGAAGGGTGAAGAGCACAGCAGAGTGGCATCAATCACTCAGTTCTGCTACAGGAAGAAAAGCATTTGTGTGATACTCTATTTACAATGTACCATATGCAGAATTTTCTGATGGTCTCACAAAGACTCTAGGAATGCTGATGACAAGGGAACATCCCACTTCTAAATAACTTTGCAAGGCTATTTAGTTCAATTTCATTTTAGACATTGCATTTTGCTTGACAGTAATACACAAATGACACTCAGATTTTTTTTTTTTTGATGAAAAAGCAAACCCTAATTTCCTGTTTAATGGCTTCTTCTCTCCAATTTTAGAATATGACAGCAACTCACGTAAGTCTGAAAATATAATTTTATGACTGGATTTTGTAAGACCAAGAGAGGAAAAAACCCCTAAACTTATGACAAGGCTGAAGGCATCTTTTTTAGAGCAAGTTTTTGGATCAGTTATCTTGAAGATGCTCTCAGAAAAGTCATATGGTATTAGCTGAGTTCTCATACCACAGGCAGCCATGGTGAAGGGAAACTCTGGATGCTTAGATTCTCTGAAGAATTCTCTGGGGTCAGAAAACAGAAAAGAAAAAGCAATTTGAATGGAGAAACAGAAGGGGTATCTCCCCTTCAGAAGTGGCATTGTTTCTGATGACAGGTGGTACTGGTGTATTTGGTGTATAAATGTCATAAATTACCATAAAAGAAAATGTACCTAGTTCAGAATTAGATTACTGGTGATAGTCATTGTACCTTTACAAGGATCTCAGAGGATCTCAGAGAAGATGGTTATTGCCCTGGGCTGTGTTGGGCAAAGGTTCATGTTGCACAGCAGTGTTCATAAGTGGGGCAGCAGACGGAGAAAATCTGAGATGTGGTTGATACTACAAAATCCAAACACAGAAGAAAAGAGACTTGGTGCACGAAGAAGTGACAAATTCAAAGTTGACGGTACAAAAAACAACATATGGAGCTTCATATGCTATGGAAAACACCATAAACTGTGGAATGGGCTGGCATTTGGAAAATTTTAATATAGTTTGATTATTGTTGTTGTTTTTGAGTGGGGAGCTGTTAGAGAGCTTCTTCCGGGAGCCAGCTGGGACTGATTAGTGTGTGGATCAGGACATATTCAGCGGTGCAGAGCAGCCAGACCCAAACCCCTCGTGCAGCAGACTTCTGCCAGATTCCCTGGCTTGGAGTGGCTGCTGGATTTCCTGTGGTAGAGAGTACAGAAGGATTCCCAGTCTGAAATTGCTGTGTCTTGACTGGAGTGTGTTCAGATCTGTCCACACACCACTATCCTCACCTTCCATAAATCACTCTAAAGAGATGTTTTAAGATCAGACAGTGGATTCTTGTCAATGTGGTCCATGGGGTTTCTTTTGGTGTTGCCAACAAGCTTTTCAATTATTGTCAATTCAGGTAGGGAGGGCCTGAGATAGCAACAGATAATTTTTGATTACAATTTTGATGACAATCATGGCCTTTTAGCTTCTAATGTGCTTTGATTTAAAATTAACTCTCAAACATTTCTGAATTTGCTGAAGTAAAAAAATGCTCTTGGTTTCTACATAGTCTTCAAAATTTGCAATACTACAACACATGCTAAGCATATAATTCATCCAGTGATATCAATAGGACTATTCTTATGCTTAGAGATATACACATCTGCAAGGTCAAGACCTTATTCTATATTGTCATAACTATGAAATAACTCATAGGTGTGAGCTGGGGCTGATTTCACTAGTAAGCTGAAAATATTTTACTTTGAGTGGTCAGGTTCAAAAATTAATAAAAAATTTACTCATCATCTTTCCTAGGTCAGTTAACCAGTCTGAACCCAAGCTTTGTGTTAAAACTTGATGGCATTTTCCTCCTTATGATGGATATATTTGAAAAATATCAATGCTAATGCCTTCCCTTTTAAAGAATCAATTGTCAAGATGAGCTAAACATATTCAGCAGGTTCTGATTATTTTTTGCTTTCTGACCCACAGGAGATAATCACCATCTGTCTTCATGATCACTTCCTACCTTTGGTGTCTGCAACTTTTTCTGTCATATCTTACCACTCAGCAGTCAATTTAAACTCAGAAACTTGTTCTATATTTGTTTACCTTTGCAAAATGCCTCTACTGTTTTAGACCTTACAAGTATTTGTGTGCCTGAAAGCTTGTTTGTTTTCTCAGTGATGTAAACTGGCCTAATAGATTGCCTTTGCAAATTGTGTCTTTTCAGCAGGAGAGCCTCTTTAACCAACTCATCTGAACTGATTTGAATTTTATAATGTATTCCAAAGTTACATATTTTTAACACAAAAAAATCTGGAGTGAATTCTATATGATCATGATAGGGTAATTTTTTTTTCCCTGTCACACTGGCTTATTAAAGCTCAAAAGTGTGTGTGCACAATACAGCTTCTCTTACTTTAGGACTTGTAAATTATTTCGGTCAGTTTGATTTCTATTTCAAGAAGTTAAGTTCATCTTGAGAAGAGAACTGTTTTGTTAACAGAATTTGGACTGAAACCCAAGACACTGAATGAAGTATGATTTGATAAAACTGACATCTTGTTAACATTTCTCTGTCCCTTAACACAACCTTAATTAAGTCAGAGCTGCAACACTAAAATACTCTATATACACTAGGTTCATGCAATCTGTTAATTCTCCAAAACAGAAAACCATGGATATCTTAATAAGGAAATCTGATTTTACTTGATCCCATTTTCTTACAGAAAGTTTTTCTGGCACATTTTCCCTGTTGCATTTTAAATTGCAACATTCCAGCTCTTTCAAGCTCTGTGAAATAAATCACATATCGAGAAGTTAAGTATCTGTATCTCCTTCATAGACACAGTCTGTGAGAACACTCCTATTGACTTCTTACCTTGTCATGGGGAAGCATTTATATTTTACCTTGTTAATTCACAGTACAAACACGTCTTCAGTAATGAAAACAAGGGCATTGGGAAATAACATCAACAAAAAGTACCCAAAAGATTTACATAAACTGTCATCTGAGCTTCTGTAACATGCAGATGTAACTGCTGTGGATAATAGAAATACCTGTCATTTCAGCTGTCAACATATCTTGGCAATTTTACCAAGTTGCCCTTTGGGTGCTCTATTTGCTTCAGTTCTTTGACTGGTCTTGCCTTACTACCTTTCACAGGCAAAGTTAATGGCTCTGATCATTCCTTTCTACTTGTTCCACATATTCATCCTGACTCAACTTTTTCCCTGACTCACAATCTGTTTCTATTTCCATAACCACGAGTGCATGTGAAGCATGCTGGGCTAATGGGGAATGGCACAGGCATCGCCGTGCGTTATTCATACCTGTGTGAGTAACAGCCACTCATTCCTTGGTACATGTGTATTGACTCGAGAGCACCTTCATTTCCTGCCTTTTCCCATTTATTCAATCACTTGGAGAGCCTCCTTCTACAATGAAGGGCATGAATCCTCTTGTTCTTGTGTCAGAATGGAACTGCCTCAACATAACAGGATTACATCTTCTGCCAACTTTAAAAGAACTGTCAAGAAAAAGAGAAAAAAAATTTAGGAGTTCTGATAGACTTGCTATGCTCGTGTTAAATCAAGTAACAAGATCAGTAGCTGACCTGTAGGTGTTGCAACTGCTTCAAATATTGGGGCTTTCTGGTGAAAAGCCTACTGTACATGTGGAATATACTGGTAGATTCTCCTCATGGACCTATCTTCTATGTGCTATGTAAGATGCAAAATTGCAGGGGAAAGTTTGAGCAAACTCTGTGGAACTCCTGACATACCTCCAAAGTCCACAAAACAAACAGAAACTGTTAGCAGAAGGAATATAATTTTCTATAATAACATCTGTGAGCAAAGGGAGCGAGGAAAGAGAAGAGATCTACAAAATAATCATGGCATTACCTATTACTTTAAACATGACATTAAGGTAATGAATTGGCTGGTTTTTTGTTTGTTTGTTTGTTTGTGTTCATTTGTTTGGTTGTTTTTTGTTTTGTTTTGTTTTATTGTTTGTTTTATACTGGAACATTATTAAATATAAATGTGAAAAACATGGAGATTTTAATTTATCAGAATACTCTACTAATCCTACTTTTATACATAGATTATTAATTGACAAATTTGACCTTTTAGATACCTTCTAAGAAGTCATGGACTTGGTGATTATTATAGAACTGCAGAGTTAAATCTTCCTGGAGCTCTTCCTGGGTATCCAGAAATGTGGCAACAGCTCTAGTTCAATTGCTTGGTGTTTAAAGAAGAATATTGGTAATATGTGCTGTGTAATCTACAATGTTGATACACATGAATTACCTTAATTACATGCAGTAATTTAGGTTCTTACCAGCGAAGACAGCCAGGTGTAACAAAGAAATCCTGACATGCATAAAAGATCTGATGTTCAGCCTGCCTTGAAGATGGCATAGTCTGTCTCTCTGAAACTTCTGATGGACAGGAAAATAACTTTTAAAATGCAGTTTTAAATACCTAATTAGTCAGAAATCTGGGAGGGAAATCTGGAGCTGGGTGGCATAAGCGCAGAGGTTTTATTGTTTCAATGTGTTTGCTCTGCACTGTGTTGCCAGGGACAAATACATCATATGTTCTGAAGAGGCTTCCCTGCAGTCACTGCAGCATCATACTGAGCACAGGCTCCAAAAGCCTTGCTCATAGGAGGATCGAGTCCATTTGGAAACGCTGGGGATGACACATCTGGTAAATAGGCATGATGCTGTGGTTTTACAGCTCCAAGTGGGTGGATCACTGGGTGTCACTCTTACTCACTGGGTATAGTGGTGGAGACAGGGTAGAAAGGCCAAAAAGAACTTGATTAGGCCACGGGGAAACCTCATCTCTTCAATGTAACATTGAAAAAGTGACATCACAAAGCAAATATTATAGTAAAATATGATTTTGGCTTGCTTATTTCCATCCTCCCTTGTTTTACTGCAAAACACTTATTTTCTGGAAATTTTGGTTGTTTGATTTATTTGTTCAGGGTTTTTTTGTTTGGTTTAATGTTTTTTTTTCTTTAGCCACTATGGTTGCTATTAACATAATTAACGTTCACTGCAGTAGACTATTTTGTCTTGTTCAAAATTATTACTAAACAAGAATTGGTCTGACTTTTTTCCATCTCCATTTTTCCCTAATGGCACGCCCCTTCCAGTTTGCCATTTGCTGAACTTACTCTCTTTACGATAGCAGCACAATCTCTGCAGATAGAAATTTTTGTTTTAAGACTGCTGTTCCTTTAAGCTGGCCATGCACAACTGACAGCAACTTGGTTTTTCAGGAAATGTTTTAAATAACAGGCATCAGTGAACATAGATGCAATTAGTACTTCAGTATAGTGAGCACCTACCACAGTTCCGAGTAATTTTCTGGATTATCTGAACAACCTGGAGATCAAAGTTTAAAACTTGCTGCTTTTTCATGCAGGATATTACATTTTGTAGGAGAACGAGGCAAGATATGAGTTGCTTATGCTGGTAACTGAAGACATATGGAGCACTTGGATATTCCAATTATCTTCTGACTCACTGAAATTTGTATACTCTCTGTGGACCTCCTAAACACTCCAGTAAAAAGAGTAGAGGTTATAGATATCTGGGTAATTGAACTGAACTCAAATACTTCATCTGGTTTCAGTAATATTTCTTGTATTTCTTGCTCTGGAGTTTTAATTTCTTGTTGTGAAATCATCTTGCTGGAAAAAAAAATCAAAAACAAACCAACAACAACAACAAAACCCCACAACACCCCAGACCAACTGTGAGAACCAGATTAAACAAATTCTCGAAATTGTGGTTTTTGCTATGTATTAAAGATGGTATTTGAGTGCACAGAGCAAACTTAACAGGTGGGAGATGCTTCTGCACCCCCTCACACCCTTTCCCTGGGAAACCCCAGGGACCTCTGGTGTTGGCCTGTGTTGGCATCTGCTCTTCCACCCATGGTCTTGGTGACACTGATCTTTGGCCACCCTCCATGTCACCCACCTGTGGCCTCTCCCTGTGCTGCCTGGACCCCTGTGCTCCCTCCTGAGCCCCAGGGCTGCTCCTGGCAGTTGCCAGTGCTCATCCTGTAGGGCACTTCCCTCTTGGCTGCCTGGCATAAAGCTGTCCATCCCACCAGGGCTGTTTGCTTACACATCCCTTTCAGGAGGCAGATGCAAGAGGCTGGCAGTCTTTCTGAGGGGTCTTAATATAACATTTAGTGTGGGGTTTATACTCCTGCACTCTTCTTTTGGACTCTGGGGTGCAGGGATCTTCATACAATAAGTGTAAACTAATGCTCTGTGCTGCACGTGGAGTGAAACCTGTCCCCAGGCAGGAGCTCTGCTGGAGCTCTGGTAGTGGGAAGTGGGCTGTCTCCCAACATTAACCAGGGTATTGGTAATTTCTCCCTGTTTCAATATTCTCTTTAATGTTTGATAGCATTAAATAGAGTGCAGGAGACTCTTCAGTGGTGCCAGGGACTTTGCACAGGAGTCTTGCAGCCAGTTCCCAGAGGGACTTAATCACTGCTCTTTGCCCAGCAATGATGACTGAGTTTCACTGACTGCATGGGCTGTAAATTTAAACCCCAGTGTCCTCTTACTGCAGCTCCAGCGTCTTTACTCTTTCTGGCTTGAAGATGAAACTTCAGATGGAGAAGTTCACTGACAAATTCACTGCTTTAAAAGGGCATAAGTCATGCTGTTTGCTACAAACATGTTAAACTGTGACATCAGTATTTGGGAGGATAGTGGTTATAGAAGGACTCAGTGAGAAGTGATCTCAGTCAATGGATAACAGCTCAGAAAATGAGCAGAAATTTCTTGTCT
This sequence comes from Edolisoma coerulescens, assembly GCA_013397115.1. Taxonomy (NCBI): domain Eukaryota; kingdom Metazoa; phylum Chordata; class Aves; order Passeriformes; family Campephagidae; genus Edolisoma; species Edolisoma coerulescens. The sequence continues at coordinate 2,002,213 of VWZW01002309.1, forward strand.
TTATTTAAGACAAAACTTAACTTGAATCTGTGTTGGTTTATAAAGATACAGAAAGGCTGCCAGTGGCAGAAATTGTTCATTGAAACAAAAAAATTCTGTGGAACGCTTCTCAAAAATGTTTGTTGTAGTACTGAAATTCCTTAGCAGGCTGGGGAGTACTAGAGAAGATTCCTGGACATAGCTCAAGTCTTTGCAGTTAGATACTATAAACTTACATTAAAGAAAAACACAGCTGCTCAGAAAGAACAGAATGACATTTTGATTGAAAATAAAAATCACAGTAGAAGCTTGCGTGGCTTCCAGCCCACTTTGCTCAGTGTTCACTGAGGTCATGCATTTAAATATATGTTGCTTTAGAAACTACTAACAGTGCATAAGGTACATTACAGCTTTTCTGCTCAAATGAACCACTTGAAAACTATGTTTCATCTCCTGGAAGCAGTCATCTCACACTATCATTGCCTACATTTGGCAATAGGTTTTGAAAGATGCTCTCTGACTATCCTGTTATGTGGGTTCCTACAGCTCAGAACATGTTTTTCACTAGACATCTCTGTCTCAAGGACACAGTGGCTTGCTTTTCATAATTTTACTTTTATTTGTTGCATTCTTACCGCTTCCAACAAAACGATTAATCAAGTGAATAGATAGTTCATTAGCCTAGGAATTTTATGGGTAAGCATGTTCTTGAAAGCTCTTAAATTGCTCAGTGTAGTAGACTGTCAAGAGAACATACAGAAGCAAGAAATCAGAGACCTGCCACAGTGCATCTCTGATTACAGTTGTAATCTCCTCATTTGAGAGAGCATGTGAGAGATGCATGATTTACAAACAGTACACTTATAAACCTGACCAGTCCTTTGGGCTATGGATTCCTGATTGTACAGCTCATATATTCCAGTGAAGCATTTGTATTCCAGGTACACTGCTTCTTTTTAAAATTCTTCTAAATTCTTCTTCCCATTTCACTTCACCTCAGCCCATCTCACCTAAAACAGCAGCAGTCATATCATATATGCATGTATTCCTGGAATGTTTCCTCTACTACACTCTTTCTTTCATGGCATGCATTCAGTCTCAGGAGATTTGCTTTCATTGCTTCTGTATCTTCAACAGCTTGAAAGAAGCGATGGCTGCAAGAAGGGTCAACAAGTTAGCTTCAAAATGATAAACAGACTGGTTGCTGGCATGCCTGAGCATTTTTGGGGCATATTTTATATTTTCCTTCTTACTGGTGCTTCTTAATTTCATACAGAAGCTTGAAAGGAGCTCTAGTGTTAATAAAGATCATATACAGAATATATTTGGCAAAAACAGTGTGATCATCCTGCATGTGTTATCTGAAGTAAAACCTGAGGTCAGAATTTTAATAAAGAGTGTATGAATATTTTCATACAGAATAGCGCATATCAGTTTTCAGTGCAACTGCATCAAAGGCACTGCTACTGCCTACGCTGACTATGTCGCACTGCCTGGCCTTCTCTCTCTATTAGGCTGGTAAGGTCCATGGAAAGCAGCTGCCAGCCAATACAGAAAACTAAGAATTTCCTCCTAATCTTGATGATGACGTGGTACAAAATAGTTGGCTTTGTGTATGCTGGAGTAGGAATAAAGAAGAAATCAATACCAATGAATATTGAATAATTCAGCTGTAGGGTAATCTTTGCTAATATTTGGTGTCAAACACAGGAACTTTCACGGCAAAATGTGATTTACAAAGGAGGAAGAGAAGTATCAACCAGACAGTCATAAGAAAGAAGACTACTGAACAGGGAAAGAAAACAGTTTGGATGGAAGGTGTGTGAGTAGAGTGCAGACTTTCCTCAATCTGCAATGTAGGTAGAAATCACATCCTGATAGAAGGCCCAGTATCTCATTAAGCAAAACCTTTAAAAAAGTGAACCAAGGAACCATTGCCCACTCTGGAGATGTTGTTGGTGAGAACTTATTTTCAGATAAGAATATCACTGCCCATACTCACTTTACTGCCTGGTTTTGATATTGTAATGTTGGAGAACTAGAGCTGGAAAGAAATTATCCCTGCCTATGCAATCACATTAGCCTTGGCAACATATTTGAAAGTTGTAAATGAAATTTTTCCTCTGACCAATGTAGAAAAGCCATTGATCAAAGTGTCTGACATAAAGTATTAGTATTTTTCAATGATCCTAGCTCAGAATTATCCACGTATCTTGCACATGACTGAATGTAGACTATTGAATAGTTTCACTTCTCTAGTAAAGAAGCAAAAAAAGAAAAATTTCTCCTAGGATACACTGGAGGTATTTTGTCCAATGAAACATTTCTCAAACAGGCTTTTGAAAAATGGACAGAGGAGGATCCTTGCTTTGCCTCAATTACATGCAACAGAGAACTGAGTTCCTGAAGTGAAGGGAAGTCTCCAGGGTAATTGTCTTGAAATCAGCTGCCAGACTTTCAAAATTTAGTTTATAAGAGCCTGCCCATACAATGAGAAAGAATTCTGTGTTACCCTGATCATCTGATCTGTTACCAGCAGAGCTCAGGATAAATTCAGCAGTCTTGATGGGACTTGTACTAATGACAAGTATGAAAGAAGTGTTCTATATTCCAAATATTTTGATTTTTCTTTGAGTTGATAAATGATCCCTCAAGAGTTACTTCTGTTATTGATTAATGTGTTGTTATCCAAACTGAGCTTTCCTGTGAATGTTTGTGTATTTTATAATCATGATAGTGTCTATGTTTTGCCTTGACTACTATCTTGTGACCACAAAAGTGTTATGCCAATGAGACAGGTCTTTTTTTAACATAAATCAGCTTTTAAAACACACTAAAAAGGCAGAAGAACGCCAACAGAATTCTCAGCTTGTTGAGATTTGAAATTCTCCTGGAATTGTACCCTCTCACTGACAGGCAGCTGCATTGTGTAGCCATTGTCTGGAAAAGTTTCTCCAAGCTCTGTGCCAAATACGATACTGTGATTTAATTTTAAAGCCAGAAATGCAAATCTCTGTGTGTAGACACTCAGATAACAGCAAAGGCAGAGTCCTCAGCAATCTGAGTCACTAATGCTATTTCCAAGAGTATAGAACATATAATTTGAGAAAGTGAACCTGAAGTAGTTGGAAGAGAAGCAGAGGTAACCTCTGCATGTAGGTAGTGAGAATCTATTCAATTCTCTCCTGCAGCACTGGCTTCTCTCTCCCAACCATCACCTCTGCCTTTGCTTATCAACTTTCATTTGAGGCTGTTGTGCAGGAGTTGGGAAAGCAGTAGCACTTTTGTTCACAAGAAAATTTCCTTTGTGCCACTATGGATTCCTTGTCTTTCCTCAGGTGCTTTCTGTTTAAGATAAGCAGAAGGAGTGACAAAACCAGAGAGAATGTATTTGCTGTTGGGTAATTGCTTGGTTCCCTTAACAATCCCGGTCTGGGAGTCACCTGGATGGACAAATGATTGTGTCCATGAAAGGCTTGGTTTGAGGCAAAAGGAAACCTGGGAAGGCAAAAGATAAAGGAATACGAGCTAAGGAAATTGGTGCCCTGCTCATGACTGTGGTAAAAGAGGGCAGAATTTACCACATCTCTCACTTAAAGGAAAAGATTCTGCAGCATCACATTTGAGGGCCAGAAGAAACAAACAGGAAAAACACAGTAAACAAAAGCAGAATATGTGTTCTCAGCCATGTCTTACTTGTACTGCTATGCATATAATTACAGTAAACAAATTGATATGTATTGCAAATAGAACCTCATTACTCTGAAAGGAGACAGTGGGAAAAAAATCAGTCAGAGGAGTCTGACTCTGTGAAAGACAGAGCTAAAACCACTCCTACAGAGTAACTGTAAAGGTGTAAGAGTAGAGAAGAGTATAAATTTTCCACAGTTCTTCAGTAAATGGAGGAAAGCGTGTGTCAAAAATGATTAAACCAGCCAATGTTTCACAGCCACATTTTCTGAGTTACTCTTTTTCTTCTGTATCTAAATTTCAAAGCAGCAGCATCCTTTCCTTGCCTGCACAACACGCTGCTTCCAGATGGGTGACTTATGTAACACTGTAAGAGACACCAAGTCGAGGTCTCAGGCTTGCAGAGGAAATACAAGAAGACACAGACCAAGAGAAGAGAGGAGAGGAAGTGTGAGGGTAGCTAAGAACATCCACTCTTGCTACAATCCTCAGCCTCTCATTCCCTTCTGACCCCTGTAAGAACTGATAGGGCCAGGAGACAGGAAAGTTTGATGGACTCCATCAAAGTCACACATTTCTAACTGCTTAAGAAAAGTTCCTCTTCTTTCTGTGCTAATATCACTGCAATAGTGCAACTCTTCTAGAATGTGAGGTATCCTTCAAGATATTTTTGGTTAAGCCTGTTTCTTATTTTCTTTCCTCTTATTCCAGCCCTTTTGCATCCTTCATGATTTCACTTCTTTGTTCTTCCTCCCTCCTTCTCTCTCTAACACCCTTGAGATGTATGGCTCCAGAGTCTTCCCTCTGTTTCTTTCTCCTACTCCTTTGTCTTTGTTGGAAGATTTCAGTGCAGCGATGGAAGGATGGAAGGATACTGTTGCAAATGCAACTTCATATCTTTGTTTTTCTCCACTGCTCTAATGATGGTTTTTACTGGGAGCTGCCCAGCTGTGGTACTTTTGATGCCTTCTCCATTCAAGGAGGCAATACCTCATGGGCAGCTCAGTGTCAGCTCCATGGCTCCATAGCTGACTAAAATATGGCCTAGACACTGACAAAAAATGAGTGAAACCATTTCTGAATGATTTGCTCTCTTGGCTGTGCTCCTGCATCACTGTTTTCTACAGGATGCACAGTACTTTAATGCCTGTGATAGGAAATCAGGGAATCCTACAGAGTGACGATTTCCTCCAGTCTCCAGTTCCTTGCTGACACTTTATCGGTTCATAAGCAGAACTGGAACTTATCATGTACAGAGAGAGACAAGAAAATACATTTTCTGCATCTTGAATCTTTCACTGAGCTCTGTCCCATCTGTCAATGTCTCTTCGATGTGCAGATACAAGAGTCTGAATTTCCTTGATCTCAAACAATGATAATACTCACTGCCATAGCTATAGCAATAGAAGTTCCTATCTGCTGATACAAGGCAACACATACTTAGCTGATTACATATTGGGACCTCTACAATATTTATAACATCCATGCTTTCCATGATCTCAGTCTACATGTCTCAGAATCCATGCTCAGTGTTTATGACTGTGATAAAACATATGCTTGTTCAAACAAGTTTATCCTATCAGTCTATTCAAGGTCTGCAGAGACACACTAGTTTGTGCAACTGCTATGTTGAAGCATTATTTACCACTATTTATATGGAAATACTTATATTGTCAACACTGACTTATGTACTTTGTCTAGATTTGCGAGATAATGAATCTTTGTGCCCACTAAAATAATCTATTTTTCTATTTCCTCTGCCCCTGTCAATATAATCATCAACTTTTAATTCCCTTAATATTCACGCATTTACATTATTCAAGTCACATGAAATGGAGTGTATATTCAGGGGTGAGCTGCCAACATTTTTTATAATCTACCTTTAGATATAAATAAAAGCTTTGTCTCCCAAAGCAATCAGTCATGTACCACTGGGCTTTGTCCTATCATCTGGCACCATCATCACTCTCTGCCTTTGACATGAAATACTTTTGCATTTGCAAGTCTCTAAATGGACGGGATGAAATCTTTGTCTCAAATTCCTATATTTATTCTCGAGCAACTTGCCCAGATGAGGACAAGCACTTGTCACTCAAGTAACCAGTTCCTTTCAAATCAGTCTGACACCCAGGAAAACAAGAAGCTTTGGGAGGATGTCATAGGCTGTGGTCAGCAGTAACAGCAGCTTGCTTATTTATAGTACTTTTCATCCAGAAGATCTCTGAATGCAAACATGAAGGCAAAATTAAGAAAGTACAAAGTAAGAGCAAAGCATTGATTGAGTAGTGGAGATGCCAGCCTGTGTCTAATGAATGAGGGGCAGCACTAATTATAAACGTATTTGCTTTTATTGTCGTGTTTTAGAACTTTAATGGTCATCTAATGTATTTTTTATGAGATGAATATATTTCTTTCAAAACCTCAGGAACATGTGCAGCTGCTTTTAATTTCAATGGGAGCTGTAAAAGCTCATTAGCCTCTAGATTTGTCCTTCAAATGTACTTAATTAAATATATAAAGATAACCAGAAAGACTGAAGTGGCTGAGACAGAGTTAGCACCAAACTGTCTTTCCTGCTCTTTTTATCCTAGGAATAGTCATGAGTTGGTCAATTATCACTTTGAATTAAACTAATTGCACAACTTCCTGGGCTTAAGTGGGCTGCAGATCGTGTGTCCCACTTTCACATCTCCTGCAATGATCCTTTGCCTACACAGTGGTGGAACAGAAGCAGCAGTGCCACAGATACTTCAGCATTAGCTCATAACAGACAAAGGGTAACAGAATGTTTGTGGCAGCTCCACGATTTCTTTGAACCACCTTTATCCCAGTACATGGAAATAACCCAGATTTTCAGCTGACAGAAAAAGTACTAATCCATTCCGTGCCTCACATTTTAGAGACATTGCATAATTTTCTGGCACCCAGCCACAAAAATTCTCATTGGAAGGAATGCTTTGTGGAATGACAACATCCAGAAGCAGGGCTTGCAGGACTTGAAGTGACCAGCCTCTCTGGAGCCCCCTAACCTTGTCCCACCTAAGCATGCTGGGAAAATGGTTATTTTATAGTTATGGAGAACTTTGTAAGCTTTCTGTAATGGAAATGGAAACACAGTGTCCCTGCCCTAAATAACTCACTTCAGTTGCAATGCCATGAAGGAGGATGGGTAACAAACCAGAATAGAACAAGGAGTTTTTGGGAGGAAGCACACACTAGTTTTGACAAAGTTATGCATAAACTGAGGAAGTATAAAGCCATCTTCAGAAGAACATCAGTCACTTAGCAAAGACCTTGCATAGCAGGGGACAGACGGAAGAAAAAGATTTTTAGGAAAACTGTAAAAGCAGAATTTTTTCTTTTTCCCTTGCAATTTTCTTCAGGGCTTGAAATAAAAGTGGATCAATATGGAAAAAGCATGACAGAATGGAGCAGCACACTGCCTTGTACAGGATGTTCTGAGCATGGGCAGAGCATGGAGGAAACAGGCTGGTGGGGGAGCTGCAGCTGCAGGTATGTGTCAGGGTCTTGCTGGTGCTGCAGCAGGCCTGCCTGGGGAGGGCACTCACAGCTCCCAGGGTTTCCAGGAATATCAGAACAGGTGAAATGGCACAGCAGGACAAAGAGGTCCTGAGGGTTACTACAGTGAGGTGTTAGAAGTGGTCACAAGACATAAGACGTGAAGGGCATTGGGGAGGGCAGAGAAAATAAAGGTTTCACAGTAGCATGTCACTGATAACATGGTATCTTCCAGTCTAGTTGGGCATCTGGACCTAGCTGTCCAAACCTGATCCTGTTTTTCTTCATTTACTTTTTCTGTTCTCGTGGGATTTGCCTGCATTCTCTTCTTTACCATCACCTTTAAAGTACTGCTGCAAGGATGTTTCCCTCCTGTACATGCTGTGAGATAAAGAAGTTTTCCTGATTTTCCATTTAATTTGCTGTCTGCAAGCCTTACTAGAAAAATTCTCTCTCACTTCTTTACTTCACCTCCTAATTTTTTCTTCATCTATTGTTAATTTTATCAATACTATTTTGCTGTCAAGGTCACTGAAAACCATTTCCAGGAGACCATCCAGAAAATCCAGCATTTTGTTTCATCAGGGGTTTATTAGATGGATTCTGATTTCCCTTTGCCAGGAAGTCTCAGAAGACTGCTGATTAATATATAACAGTCAGGAGACAAAAAAATAAAACAAAAAAATTATTTCAAGTAAGTAAAATAAAAAATACGCATCATACTCAGAATAGGTAGAAAGCTTCCCACTCATTTACCCCATGCATAGGGGAAATATGCAGGAGTTATTTCCTGGGGGATCCTCATGAGCTGTGCATAAAAAAACACTGTTTTGTGCATGGTAAGGTAGCTTGAATATCCTTTTCAGGATGGAAATACCAGACAGAAATAATTTCCTAAAAGTGCTGTGGATGATGGTGGATAAACAGGAGACACTCAGAGCTGAACTAGCAATGACCTCTTCTCTAGGATGGCAGAGCTGGCAAGATGTCAAAGCCCATTATCCCCTCTGGAAAAGCAGAGGGAGATACCAAAGCAGACAGACGCTCCTGTAATGCCTTGTCTAAACTGCATTATTGATCTCTGTCAAGATCCTCTGCCTCCCTCTGTGCCTGGTCTGCATGAGGCAAAGCTGCAATGAGCAATCCAAAGCACTCAAATTACAAGAAGAGCTGTATTGATAAAAAAAGCCATTTTTGGCTTTTTACCTTAGCTGTAATTGTGATAGAAACCCCACGGGTTAGGGTCTGCAGCCCAGTGGGCAGATCATGAGTAGATCATTGAAAGTGATAAATTCCTACATGAGCAGGCAAATTTTCAAAAGCAGTGCTTGAACTGAGATGCCTTTGCTTTTGCTCAGCCTGAGGTTCCTGTATCTAGACCCAGATTTTTTGCTTCTCTGAGCACTTGAGAGTTCTGCTGATCTCTCTCAGAGTCAGGAGCCAGCAGTTGTTCTGAAAATCTAGCCTGGGGTGAAATTTGGACCTGCTGTAGTCAAAAGGAACTTTTCCAAGATTTCATCTGATGTAACTAACTCTGAACACTCAAGAATTAAGTGCTTAAAATGAGATGAATGCATTTCCTGGTAGGCAAAATGGAGAAAACTTTTAGCCACTTCTGTAAACTATATTACAATATCTGAAAAGCAGCATCTGTGTGATCGGGATAAAATATTTCCTTTAGCAGTATCAGTGAAATCTTCAAAAACACAAAAGAAGAATTCCTAAAACTTGTCTTAAATGCCTTTACTTTAATTTAGATTTCAGTTGCTTCCCTTGAAACAAGAAAAGTTTTAATTTTTTTTTTAATATATGTATATTAAAGGCGTTAATACCGACTGTGAAACCAAGGGTAGATCTGCAAGCTCTGTGCTTGTGTCCTCTGTAACTCTGTATTGGCCTGGGGCATGTTCACACCATGAGAATTTTGAATATGAATTTTGCCATGTATTTTTGTGGATTAACTGTTACTTCCCTTCTATGTACCGCATGCACCCAGAAGTGATGGTTTTCAAGAGAAATGATCAGCACTCCAGGCAAGACTTACAAGGCTCTGAAGGCAGAAACCTGCCTCTCACCCCAGTTAGCATCTGTTGATCTGAGTGTGACTGGGAGCTTGTTCAGGACTCTGAGATGTTCAGCAGCAGCAAATCCAGGACAGACACTGCCCACAGACTGCATCAGCATCCAGCCCAGAGCTGCCCCTGAGTCCCATTGCCACCTGCAACCTAGCTGGTGTCCCACACTTGTGTTTCTGAGCCTGGTATCTGTGCTGGCTGCTGGGAGAGGAGAAGAGCAACGCTGCTGCAGCAGCTGCCCTGGAGCAGAGCTGTGCTGTGGCAATGTCTGGGAGAGGAGCATCGTCACCAATGGCCAAGCATTGGTGTTGGCACAAAGCCATGTGTGACAACAGCCTGGCCCCTGGGCACATGGCACACGTGGGCTACCAAAAGGGCCAGGCCCCACACTGTTGAAACAGCCTCTCATGAGGGAGAGTATTTATCATATATATTTTATGCTAGATATGACATATAAAATATACATAATGCTAAAATTCAAGTTTGTCACTGCAACTCTGTTAACTTCCTAAGATAAAAAATAACCATGGGGGAAGAAGCAGCCCTATGAACAACTCTGGAAAGAAGCAGCCCTATGGAAAATTCTTCTACATAGCAGAGAGGAATCAATTTCAGACAAGCATAGGAGTGCTCCATTAGCATTTGTGCAGCTCCTAAGCAGTTACACAAGAATGCAGCTCAATGAGATTTTCTGAATGAGTAGATAAATAATAAGGCTCTTGAGACACATCATTTGCATTCAATAATAGCTAGAAAATTCCTTAATAAAAATGAGCAGTAGGAATCTAGGGGTGGGAGCCTGCTCACAAGATAGCATTCTGGATGTGGGGTTTCCACGGCTGTGTCCTAATTTAAGGGTCTAATTTAAGAACCAATTAATTATACCCCAGAAATATCTGGTTTTTCTCCACTGACTGTAAAATGGACTAGAGGTGAGCACTCAGCTGGGACATCCACGTTGTACCACTGGGCACAGAAGAACTTCACCTTCATACAGTAACACAGTATTACAGCAATCATGTGATTTTTCTTTATGTACCTCATTATATTAGCTTAGCCTCTATCTCCCTGTCACAGTTTCTTAAAGTTTTAGTTATGAGGCATTTGGTAGGGCTTTACACTGAATTCCAGTGCTTTCTCTCTCATTGCTCTGATAGTTTCTAGGAGTATATATCGGATTTTGCAAGTTGTCTCCCATTATTCACGTAGAAAAATGTACAGGACATCTGTGTTAAATGCTAGATTAAAAAATAGGTAATTAGATTAATGACACTCTGTCCTTTTTATCATGGAATAGTCTTAAATAAGCCTTTGCTGTCTCCTCTCTTAGTTCAAGCTTTCTTTTGGGAGAATAGCTGCTCTCCTTTGCCATTCCTGGGCTGGCATTACTCACCAGTGTCTGGGCAAGAATTCCAAGCCAAACACCACATCCAGTGGTTTCTCTCTGGAGAGGATGTGGGTCTTCCACATCCAGATGTAGTGAAGAAGATCATAATGAAATAAAAATTAATAAAAGATTGTGTTGTTACCATCTTCGATATTTCCATTTCTCCTAAGGTAAGCAGTAGTATTCTCTATGTACTATACTTTATCTTATTGCTTCATTGCTCTTATCTCAGACAGTATTTGATCCAAACTGGGGTCAGAAGATTGCCTTGTAGTCTAAATGGAGATAAGAGAAATAATTCTATTTTAAAAGACTTTTTATAGGCTGTGTTTTGTGACTATTTCCTTGAGAGAGGAAAAAGTATTTTTATAAGCTATGTTTTCAGAGTATTTCAGTTGCTTAAGGGTATTAGCCAGTGCACATTAATTTGCAGTAACATTTTAAAGCTAAAGAACAAGATGCTCCCTGGATATTTGTGCCCTGGTGAATATTGCATAAAGGAAAAGGAATAAGATTTTTTAGAAGTTCAGCACTTTTCCTCTGTACTATTGTCTGTAAAACAGATCTCAGAGGTAACTTTACCAAGTGTCTCAGGATTATATTAGCTACCTCAGTGGAATGTTGTGGGAACACTGCTTTTTTAGAAATGTAGCTTTTACCATTAACTTCTGGAGGGAACAGTCTGAAAGGTGTAAGTGAATGATGCCCTGCCAGGCATGACTCCTGATTGCTGTGATGGGTGATTTGGAATGGAAAGGGTGGTGAGCAAGATGAGGCAGAGAAGCTGAAGTACACATATCCATTATAAGCTTGTTCTTTCTGTGGAAGACACGATGCTACAGAAATGATGCAACGATGCAAATCAGTCTTTCCAAGGAAAGAGAAGAAAGTCAAAGCATTCATCAGCTAGTAACTGTGGTGCCATTATGGTATTTTGGAGCCAGGATAATGCAGGAATGGGGAACAGATCATGTGAAATATTGCCTGTGCACAGCTATGCCCTCTCTGTTTTAGGAAGCCTGCATCCAGCTGGACCAGCTCCTGGCTACATGTGGGCCCCTTGCCATGTGGCATACAGAGCAAAGGGAGTTGCATTTTCCCTCTGTGGGGAATCACAAAGATGCTGCCCCATAGATTTCTGCTAAGCCCAGTCCTCCCCTATTCCAGCTTTGAGGTCTTTAAAGAATGTGATTCTTAGATTTTTAGTCCATCAGAAAAATTATGTGGCTACAGCCCAGTGAGATCTGCGTGGGAAAAGCAGGATTCTTCTCACCTAATTTATGATGTCTCTGCCTCTGACGTAGATAATCTGCATCTGTTCCACTCACTGTAGACTCCCTTGGAGTCAATGAGGAGGAATAAACACTTTTAGGACATGAATCATCTGATGCATTTTAGACATTTACATTAGAGCTGGATCACTTCCACTGTAGCACTGCCTATTTCCTCTCTATTTGATTATAGAGAGAACTTGGCTCAGAAATAGATGTCACCATCTAAAGTTAGGCGGGATGAATCCCACACAGACAGCCTGTTGTGGATGTGCTAACTGAATGGGAGATTCAAGAGCATTTTTTTTTCATGGTGTTCTGAGGAGGAAGCCTAGAAAAGGACTGAGAAGGGGGTGATGACCATGTTCTAGAAAAATCTGCGTGTTGTACAGAGAATGGAAAGTATGAAGCTGAAAAGAGCTGGAAAAGGGGATAAATACTGCTTTGCGATGATTGCATCTGATAACAAATTATTCAGAACAGTCTAATCTAAAGCTGACTGCAAAGAGCTGTAGCAGAATCTCATAATACTGTGTAACTAGATAATAAAATGACAAATGAAAATTAATGCTCATAAGTGCAAAGTAATGCAAATGGAATAAAAATAACTCAAACTATTCATACATATTAACAGACTCTAAATTAGCTATTACTATCCAGGAAATAAATTTTGGAGTGACTGTGAATAGATTTCTGGAGACATCTGATCCATGCTCAGGGGAGGTCAAAAGAATACATGAAACACTATGAATTATTGAGAAAGAGATGGAGTAAACACAGAAAAATTTCTTATGGCACTGCATAAATACACAGTGCTTCCACAGCTTGAAGTAGTGTACAGTTCTTCCCCAGCAGCCTCAAGGCAGGTATAGGAAAGCTGGAGATGAGACAGAGAAGGGCTGCAAGGTGATCAAAGACACACAACAGCAAAGACAGACTTTGGCTCTCCAGTCTGAAAAAGAGATGGATGAGAAGGTAATATGAAAAAAGCCTGTAGAATTATAAATGGTTTAGAGAAGGTGAATTGGGAATTATTACATGCAATTTTTTGTCCTTGGAGTTGAGGAGATATCCAATGATGTTATCAACAGTGAATTAAAAAGAAACCACAAAAGAAAGTACTTTTTACAATACTCAAAATTAAGTCATAGCACTCTTTGCAAGAAAAGGCCAAAAGGATTAAAAAGTAGATATTAGATGAAATAAAAAGTATCAACTTTCTGAGTATTAAACAATGTGGTCCAGTGAAAATCCCGAAATATCAGCTCCTAAACAGCTAATTGCTGGAAAGCTGCATTTATTTTATCACTGTACTTCTCTTATATCACGGTATACCTCTGTTTCCTGAAATACTGGCTAATAAGTGCTGTTGAGTCCATGTTCTGGGATAAACTGGCATTTAACCTGATGCAGTGTGGCAGTTTTTGTGTTTCTAAGTGAGAAGAGACTGCGGAATAGCCATAAAGAAACACTTTGGAGGAGGTCTACACCATGGAGGATGTCTGTACCACGGGGTAGGAAGTCTGAGCTGAGTAGTGGAGAGTTGTCAATTTCCTTGGGTATAAGCCTGGCATAATGGATGGCAAAAAAATCCACTGAAAGGCCACCAAGATGTAGTAATGTAGATTTCTATAACGGGAAAACCCATTTGGGGAAACAAGAGTAATTTATTGTTCTTTTTAGTTCAACATTATTATGAAGGCAGAGATCTTAGCTTTATCGGAGCTGTGTTCTGGGTTAGCAGCCCTACTTAAGCATCATATCAAAACCACTGGACTTGGTTGGAATGGGCTGCACTTCAGGCACAAAGGGCTCTGACCAACATGGACAGCTGGGGTGTATTGAAAAGCAACTGGAGGATTACTTCCCAAGGACTGCAGGACGGACTTTCCTCTCTCTTCCCTCCCACAGTCACTACTCACTCTCCTGGACACTTAAAGGCTGAAGTAAATACAACAGACTCAGACTTACTCCTTTCCTAAAGGTGCAGTCTGTTAAAAAATAAGGTAAGAAACTCTAGAATCTGAGGGCAGAAATGCAGTTTTCTAATAGGATAACTGGGTGGGGGATCATGGTATCTTCAGGGGAGTTAGATCGTATGTGTAGCTTTTCTCCCTGACTGTGGCTGGAGACAGTGGAAAGGCTTCAGATCTGACTGTGTCCTGCACTGCTTATTCCATAAATGTTGTTTACATTATAATGATGTAATTAGGACAGCTTAATGATGTGGTTAAAAAACCCCTCAGTTCTTCTCTTGTTTACATTTTTGTCTACAGAGACATGGATTTTTCTTTACGTGGCATTAGCATGCAGAGTTGGAACTTAGTCTTAACCTCTTCTTACTGCATTCAGGAAATCAATTTGTTTTGCTAAAATGAAATGGACATATGGTCTCAAGCAGCTGCTTTTGAGTGTGACTAGAGATACTCCTGACTTCACCAAGGTGTCAAAAGTGTTCTTACTGCCTGCATTCTTCTGAAGGGAATAAAGTAATTCAGAAAGTGTCATACTGAATCTACTGAATTGAAGGCAGTCTTCAGCAGAGTTTGGGATAGCACCCAAAGAGTCATTCTGTGTTGAACAGTAAAATGAAAAAAAAACCAAACTAGAAAAATGCATCCTGATACTTAATCAAAATCCATTTATCTCTTCAGAATCACATCTGCAGCCTCCAGTGATTATCATCCTTCCCATGCTTTCCCCCCTCCACTGACATTCAGCAGAGGAAGGATGGGTGTCCTTTCTGCATTATCTAGTACCTACAGTCCTGTTCACACGACTCCTAATCCAAACCTTTCAAAACCTCTCTTCCTGGTGATGCTGCCAACCACATAGGCTTTTAGATTCCTGGTGAAGTTGTCAGGACTGGCAAAAACCAATTTGAATTTATAATTTCTTTCAAAGTAGGGCAGATTTGGCTTAGCAGCCTGTGGGATGTGATAAACATGGAATTCCAGCAGCAGCAAGTGTCGTTTCAAGAAGTAGACAAATAATGTAAAGCTAACCTTTTAATTCACAGCTTTGTTTATTATAACCAAATTATAATAATTGTAAGTATAGATTATAATGGAGTTCTGCTCACACCGAATGACAATCAAGGCCATGTAACATGGTAGTTTTGTGTTGTGGTTACACTCTTTATTTTGCAACCCTAACCTAAGAAGAGTGACAGGTGCTTATGGAGTCTTACTTCTACAGTGCAGCTAGAGCCATCACACACATCACTGGAGCAGGAATCGAGTCCAATCCATCATCTAGGCAGGAGTGGTGGGATGAAGGATATGGAATATAAAGTGACAAACATCATTTGGGTGCAAAATCTTTGTGGGAATTAGCGTGTTGTCACTTCTTGCCTTCCAGTGTACCACAAGCAAATCTGCATCTGTTATGAAACCATTTTATCAGCAGAACCTTAGCACGCAGTTTACATCAAGAAAATGTTGAAAAAATAAGAACTTTTCCTTGGAGATATCAGCAGAGTTAGTTAGAAGCAACAGAGTTTTACAGCTGCCTTGCCAGACTTCATCTTGAGCAAGTGAATTTCTGCACATAAGCCCAAAACACTGTGATGCCTGTCTTCTGCTCTTGATTCAACAATCTTTATATATAAAATATTCTGCTATTTTCAGGATTTTCTTGTCACGGCTGAAGTAACACTTGAGGAAGCTCAGAAAGCCCCCACTGAATTCAGGAGGTGTTGCAAAGGCAGTTCAGATGCTCAGGTTAATGCACCTAAAATCAGTTTCATTGTTTCTACAAAGTGCTACATATAAATACAGCATTAATTTTCATCTTTAAGGTTTTAACAGTACTACTAACACAGATATTCTCTGATTCCTAAAAAATGCTTTCATGATCTCTAGTTCGCTTTTAATGAAAACCTTGAGATTACAGTCTATGATCCCCTTCCTTGTTTTCCAGTAGCTTCACTTTTCAAGAATGACTTTGAATTAAATCTCTTATTTAGGTGCTTTTTCTTCTATTTTCCTTACGTGATATTTCCTCTCCCAGTCCGTGTGATTTGGATGCTTTTCAGGTCTGATTTCAGTGTAGGCAATTTTCTCGAGAGAGCTTCAACACTGCATTCTACAGAAGATATGTACAGCATTTTCCAAGGTGCTTAACTTCATATATGCATCAGAGATGATGTGGTAACAACTTCGAAGCTATTACAAAAACCCTCATCTCCTGCTTCCCAAGAAGTAAAGTAATTTCATTGTATTCCATGGTTTCTCTTCCCTGACTGCCAGGCACAGAGAAAATGGTTAATGCTTTTAAAACAGGAAAGCTGAAACTGGCTGGACTTGAAGAGGCTGCAGCCTGGATAAATTCCTTTGCCACCTGCCAGGTCCAATCAATACCTTCTTTTCCTTTAGTACAGTTCAAAGTAAAAAACCACCACCAAAAACAGTGCTCAAGGGTTTAATTTATCAAGAAAGGCATTTATATTATCCAGACACAGTATGTAGTGGTTGACTCTCAGGACAGGAATCAGTAACTCCAGATGAAGGCACATTTTGTCCAATGAGACATCTTTAAACGACATGTACTTCAAATTCACATTTTCCTTTGAATGCTACCTTCTGTCATTGATGACAATTCCTATGTGTCCCAAGACATTCCTACTAGGGCTCCCTGCAGCTCTGGGGACATCCTACCTGCAGTTATCTAGGGAGGAGTGTTTGCTCTAAATACAAAGCAGAAATGCAGAAACCGAATGAGAACAAACCTCTGGGCACTTGCAGTCACCCTGCATTAAGACTGGCAGCACTGACACTTCTGCTGCATCACAGCCACTTGCTCTGCCACTACCTGCAGCCATCAGCTTCTAGGAAATGCCAAGAGTCATCATCTTGCACTTGGACCATAAATACGTAATGCCTCTCAGCACAACTCACAGCTAAACTGAACATAACTGCTGGGCCCCAGCCATGCTCTGTTCAACTCTAGTGACTGATCCATTTTGCCAACCGGTTTGGATTTCACAGCATAGTTGAAAAAAATATGAAGCATAGTTCAGCTCATTTTTGAGGCTGCTGTGTCTTCTTCATGCCTAGACCAGGGTCCTTCTATTTGCAGACTATCAAAAAATAAGTAAATTCAGGATTTCAGGGCCACTTTCTCCTGCATGTTTTATTAACACCAGCAATCAGGGGTTCACCTGGAACACAGACAAGTTAATTTAGTCTGGCCAACTACTTCACCTCCCATTCTCATCATCTAAAGTGCTGAGAATGAAATTTAGAGGTTGGTTCTGTAGAACACAACCCACTGTGTGGGCACATCAGTGTCTGCTGCTGCTACCTGCTCAATTAATTGCTTATCTAGGGAAAATTGGCAGTCCTGTGGGACTTGTGTTTTTAGCACAGAAGGACCTGGATTTGCTCCATTCAGGCAATAGAGTTAGTACCTTGGGAATTTTTACACAAGTACAGTTACACTTCAAAACAGATGTTCAAATCCATTAGAGGAAAGTGCCAAGGCAGTTTAGAAATTCCTATTTATGTATAGATATTTTCTATCTCTGTATTGCCCAAATTGCAGTACAAACACAGTCCTAATTGGCCTGAGCTCTCCAAGAGACAGCTTTCTGAAAGCTTAATGCTTTCCCAAAATGGTAATGCTTTCTGGAAAAGGAAGGACTCTATAGATGAAACTTGATGTACATTTCAGGAACTCAGCATGAAACCAAGCAGGTTCTACCTGCTACCCACCCACTGTTCCCATGGCTAATTGCTGCAGCATTACCTCTTCTCTCTCTTCTACTGCCCATGTAGCTGAGCAATGAATTACATAAGGGACCAGGTAGAAAATAGCCAAATTTATTTTGGCAGGTTATTTTTCAGACAGAACAGTTGTTTGTTAGAGTTAGGGGCAAAACTACTTGCATTTGTACCACAAAGATGGAGAAAAGGGTGTGAGGAAGGAGATTGTTTAAACTGCTATAAGTGACACAGTTGAATGAGAAACTATGGCTGGAAATCAGTTCCATGTTTCTTCTCTCCTTCCCAGCAAATTAACATTGTGATTGTTTCTCTGCTCCAACCTCCCGTAAAAGCAAAATGGGGGGCAGAGGATTATAAAAAGGAAGTGATTAATCTCTGCTTCCTGTGAAGATCAGCAGTGTTTTTCTGGATGATCTTTTGCTTAGTGTGAGCTTTGTGTGCTGCAGCTGCAGGGCTGCCTAAGAACTGCTCTAGGAAGTACATGCTGGTATCAACAGTTATCAACGGGGAACAGTAGTTGATGCCAGGGTCATGTTCTGCCATCTGTTCATCTTTCCCATGTGGATGCCTGTGAAAATTGGTCTTTCTTGTTTCTGCTAGGGAACAGTTGGCCACAACTGTGAAGTGGACCACAGGAAAAGGGGAGCTGCCAAGTTGGGTGGTTGGATTTGGGGAGTGTTTTTTGGTTAGTTTTAATTTTTTTTTTTCCAGAAAGCCCCGTACAAACACTGATGGTACGCAATTGTTCACAACTGTCTTGCAGGGAAATTGCTTCTGCCACCTTTGGAAGCAGCAGGTCAAATGAGAGTGTCACCTTCTTCAGACTGAAGAAACATCAGGTTTCTTTAATATTGAACACTCCAATCCAGGCAACATTAGAATAAGTGAAAAAGGCTTCAAAATCCAGAAGATTTTCTAAGGGAGATTCTTAAATGGTAACTGAGAGTGATTATCTTGCTTTAATGTTTATCTATTACCAGTGTAACCTCACTTGATTCTGCTGTTTTTTTCTCTTGATTTTGTCATATCTGATTTGCATCTTTATGAAAGAGAGTGAGATCAAAAGAATGACGAAACCACTAAGAGTCACTTTGTGATTTATTCTTCTCACTGTCACCAAAGCAGGACAGTTTCATAATCAACACAGATCTCTTTACGGGCATTAATCCAGGAAAGCATTAAAGCACCAGCCAAAATCTACTCCTGTTCATGAGGACATGTCTTGGGCTCATGTATGTTACTGAGCAGAGATCCCTTCCCTTTACTGTATTTAATTTTCTGCGCAGATGTTAATTATGTGGGTATTCTGGAGATATACCTAAGGAAAGAAAAAATTCTATTGGGCAGGACATATAAACATGTAACTAATACACTTCTGCTGCAATATACCTTTTATCTTTACATTTTGTTGATGCTTTTTTAGCTAATTATTTTACTCATTGGTCACGTCAAAGTTCCTGCTTAATTTACTTCAACAATTTCACAGAATCTGATTAGAGGAGTTTTTATTTTCAGAATCAAATACAAAATATATTAAAAGGAAAAATAAGGAAAAAATGTCACTGAACTGCATTTAATGAAACAAAATGCAAAAAATAAGAAGGACATAAGTGAAGCAATTAATATACAGGTTACAGTGGAGAAAAACAGCAGCCACACATAAAGGAGAAATAGTTTGATGGAATGGTACTAAGTTTATCTGAGCTTTTTGTCAGTTTATGTGATATTTTATTCACTTGCGATCAACCTCCCTTACATGTCTTAAATGCTTATACTTACATAAGATTGCAAAAAGAAAAGTGCCCTTATCTTATTCACATTTTCAGCACAGTATAGGTAAAACAGCCACAAGATGGCAATACACCATGCTGTGAAAAGATAATTACTACATTTTGTCTGATTTTAACCCCTCCACGAATAGCTGAAATGTGCTGTCTTTTTAGCTTTGGAAAATTAAATGTGGACTTTGGGAAACTTAATGAGGAACAGTCACAAAGTAATAATTTTAATAACCCCCCCCAACTAATCCCTCTGCTACTATAAACAATTTTTTTCTTATTTCTTTTCACTTTTCTGCTGTTTCTCTCCACTTACTATTGTTTGTTCTGTGCAGGGAGCTACTGTTTGAAGGAGTGAAAAAGGTATGGGACACAATATCCATTAGCATCCCTGCAGTAAGGAACAGGTCTGTGCTTGTGGAGGCCACAGAGACTAAAGCCAATTGCACTTGACAGTCAAGACATGGCTCCATCAGTAGTGAGAAAGAAAGAGATGCCCTTCTCCCCCGGAATAATAAAAACAAAGATAGCATAATGGTATGAAAAGGATAGAAATGTGAGGGTGCATTGTTCAAAGACATGTTCTTAGGGACTTCAAACAGAAACTGCAGCAGTAAACTTTAGACCATAATAGGAAAAGGTGGCAAAAAGACACCTGAGGGTTTTGTCTGACCATAAAATAGCACTGAGTCACCAGTATGAGATGTAGTTGCAAGGAAGATTAATGTAATTATAGGAGTTAGCAGGTGAAGCTTCAGATGTTCTGGAAGGATGTGGCATTGCTGTTTGTTTGCATTCCATTTGCACCACAGTGATCCTGTACATCAGGGCACAATTGGCAGGGCATGGAGACCTTCCCCTCCTTTTCCCTGGAAATGTAAGTCAGCTTTCTGATGTGGTTGCAAGGCAGGATGTTGGGAAGTGTCTGGCTGACGTACTGCATTTATAGAGTCAGGATTAAATTAATCACTAGATCTGAAGGCAGGAGGAAGTTTTCCCAGGTCAGAAGGTCAGGGATTGTTGAATATGGTTTATGTTTTCCTGAGTAACAGAAGGGTGTCACCTACATCCTAAGGCAACCTGGGCATTTCATCATTTTCTTCTTGTGATGTGTTGCAGGTGACTTTTGATCTTCTGCTACTGCCTTCAGCTTGTGTCATGTTGTCCAGGACAGGTAGATCCGTGGGCTATCTTGGGTAAATGCTTGTTACACCATGCACTGCAACAGAAGGGCTCTGGACTAAAACACCTAAATAGTGTTACTTTTCGTTATATGACCCTATAGCACAATATTTTATCAGTCCATGCCCCTAAATGCTTGGGTTAGAAATGCTAAGGAAGTTAAAGGAATCATTGATGTAGCTTTAGATTTAGGCATAAATAAGCAAAATATGGAACACAGAAACATAAAATCAGTTTGGTTGAAATTGAAAACCATGGAGTTCAACCACTAACCAAACAATGCCAAGTCCACCACAAAACCATGTCCCTAAGTGCCACAACTACACATCTCTTTAAAAAACCTCCAGTAGAAGGACTCAGCTACTTACCTGGGAAGCCTGTTCCAATGTTTGACAATCCTTCAAGTGAAGAAATTTTTCCTAATATCCAATCTAAACCTCCCCTGGTGCAATTTTAGAGCATTTCCTGTTGTCCTATCTCTTGTTGCTTCTAAAAGTAACTGAGAGACTGATCCCCACCTTGCTACAGAGAGATAAGATCTGCCCCCACCCCTCCCAGCCTCCTTTTCCCCAGGTTAGACAACCCCAGCTCCCTCAGCTGCTCCTCATAAGACTTGTGCTCCAGACCTTTCCCCAGCTTTGTTGCCCTTGGAAATGTTCCAGCACTTCAGTGTCAAAAGAAATTGCAGTGAAAGGCCCAAAACTGACCTCTCCAGTGCTGAGTACATGGGGACAATCACTGCCCCAGGTCCTGCTGGCCACACTAGTGCTGATCCAGGTCAGGATGATATTGGCCTTTGTGGTCAGCTGGGCACACACTGGCTCATATTCAGTTGCTGTCAGCCAGTGCTCCCAGGTCCTTTACCCACCAGGCTGCTTTCCAGCCACTTTTCTGTGGCTGTGCTGCCACGATATCAGGATGCCGGCAGCAGCTCTGCCAGGTCGGCTGCTCGGGAGGGCGCGTGGGCCTGGATGNAGAATGGAACAGGGGAGGGATTACAGACAACCAATGGGGAACTGAGGGCAGGGCTGCAGGGAGGCTGTGGGAACTCGCAATTCACGATGCTACACTTTTCCCCAAGCCTGTGATTGGGGTTGTTGTGACCCAAATACAGGATGTGGGACTTGGCCTTGTTGCAGCTCATACAACTGGCCTCAGCCCATCAATCCAGGCAATCCAGATTCTTCTGCAGAGCCTTTCAACCCTCCAGCAGATCAACACTCCCAGCCAGGTTGGGGTCATCTGCAAACTGACTGAGGGTGCCTTCAGTCCCCTCATCCAGGTCATCAATAAAGATACTGGACAGGCCGCAGTACCGAGCCTTGGGGAACGCCACTTGTGACCGGCCACCAGCTGGATGTAGCTCCATTCACCACCCATCTCTGGTCCTGGCCATCCAGCCAGGTTTTCACCCAGTAGAGAATACAGCCATCCAGGCCATGAACAGTCAGTTTCTCCAGGGAAAGACGGTGGGAAATGGTGTCAAAGCCTTCACTGAAGTCTATATAGACAACATCCAGAGCCTTTCTCTTATCCACTAAGGGGGTCACCTTCTCACAGAAGACCAGGTTACATGACACATGAATTCCATTTCTGTCATTCTGAGTAGCCGAATCCCTACCCTGCTGGCTTTGAATTGCCATCCTGCTACTATGTTCTCAGACTGCCTGCTGCTTATAAGGATCAGAATAACCAATGTCTTGAATTGTTGACTGTTTCTGATGACCACAAGAAAGGTCACATTTTACGCTTTTCTATCCTCTAGAGAAAATCTGACAATGCAAACTGAAATCCTTCCTGCCTCTTGCAGACACCTGGGCTACAGGTTGTGACTGGAGTATGAATTGCTAATACAATTTTGACTACAGTTCCCTATGTTTCATGTATAGCTTTAAAATTTAACAAGGAGTTATATGCATCAACCTAGGAATTTTTTATTAGTTTGCTCTGCATGTTTCTTTATTACATCTGCTAAAGGGTTGATGTATACCCTAATTAACCACTTTGATTCTTTTTTTGTAAATTGCATTTCAGCTACTGTCTGCTCCTGGCTGATGAACACTTGCAATTAAGATAAACATGTTTTTCTTGGAGGAATTGCATTATTACAACATTAAATAGATTGAGAGTAGTTTAATGAGTAGTCCAGAGTTCTTCTGAATACTGTTTATTCTGGGTACACCAGAAAAAAGACATCATGATGCTGATAGAACTGTTTAACAAGACTATTATCCACACATGGAATATACTCAAGCTGTAGGGTAATACACTCATTGTTCACATTGAAACTAAGAAGGACAGAGACCACTGGCATTTAAAGGGTCTGTGTCTCTCAAGCCACTAGATGGTTCCAGATGATTTTTTTACTTTGGCTCCAGGTTTTTTTTTGTTGCCATAATCACTAAACAACAGAAATCTGAGTTGTAATTGTTATCAAAGTTGCATTAACTTTTTATTAGACTTCATTTCATTTATGCCAGATTTAGAAGGAAAAAAAGATTAAATTCCTCTTCTCCTTTCCTCTCTTTCATGGCTGTGAATGTCCAGAAATGCCTTCACAACATCTATTATACAAGAAATGTATCGTGGTTAAAAGGGGAAAGCGAGAACACCCATAGAAAAAAGGTCTGTTTACTGGTTCAAAACAGCTCCTTACTATAGTCTGAGATGTGGAAGGGGTTATTAGATTGCTATGGCTGCTTCAGAATTTTCAGTGGCTCTTTTTCTCACTCAGAAATCTGTTTTTTGAGAAAAAGCCTGTTTGTGGGAAAGGTTTAGTCTCATTTTTTATGTCAACTTTGACATCTTTTTTTTAGTCTTCTGAAAAAAATAAACAAATCCAGTTTTCCTTTATAAAATTAAGCCACTTCTAAAAATATGACCTTCAAAATTATCAAAACAGAATCTCTTTGTCTAGACTTTTTTTTTTTGCATCTGCTTCATTTATGAATGCTTTTTAGATTTTGACTTATTGTGATTTAGCAAGGGAAACTGCAAAATCTTAGGAATTTTCACAGAAGGGGAACACTGTTTTCCATGCAGCTTTATTGATTGTGTCTCTCCCTGATCACTTCCTTTTCTTAGCACCAGAGTCTACTTCCTACATGTGCAAAAATATTTTCATTATATTCTTGTGCTCCTGTGTCGTAAGTCCTATATCTTTCTGATTTTAAAAAAAGACTCCAAAATATATCAGTTGGTTTCCTCCTTATTCATGGCCTTCTTATTGATGCTTTCAGTTTGTTCCTCGCTGGGTGGTTCCTTGTTCCACTGTGGCTTTCTATGACCATTTCATTCTGTGTAAAACGATGGCTACATGCTGCTACTGGCACCTGCAGATGGGGAACTCTGACTGGATACTGATTTTGCACAATTTATCTGAAATGCATGAGAATGTTATAAAGAGAAGTTCTTAGATGCATGTTACTGCTGGAACATATGTAGAACTTCAAGGGTTAAAAATCTAACTGCAGTTATGTAGGAAGGAACAGAAAAAAACAGGAACAAAAATCAGGACCGTTCTCAGTGAATTTAGCTGAGAACCATGAACAGCTGTTTTTGTAGATGCTATGCTATACTGCGTACATATAGTACACTATTATGTGTTTTGTGGAGTTATTTTCTGTTTGTTTGTTTGTTTCCCCCCTCCTATATCCAAGCAAAGTAATTTAGGAGTGACTCAAGGAAAACAGAATCACTTGTTTCCAGTCAGTTAAAAATGCAGGTACTAAACTTTTCAGCTCTAAGTGTGCTATTTTTGTGCATTTAAATGGGTAAGTACACATTAAGATCACTATAAGCCTTTCAGCCAAACTTTCCACATCTCTTTGTTCTCTCTTTTCAGCCATATAGATTTTCCTGATATCCTTCCTTTCCTTTTCTTTCCTCTGACTCATTGATTACACATTACTAATGGGTTTTTCTGTGCTTCAGTTTCTCCCTTTGTGAAATGAGGAACGTCTATATTTGCTGTTGTGTCAAGGTAATAGATTTATTAGGAATACCTCAGCTATTCATTGATATTTCCCATTAGTAGGCAGCTCCTTAAATCAAACCACTGAGGTACTACTTCTCCGTGCTCTAAGGCGCTGTAATTTGCGGTGTTCAAATACTGCTCCTATTCTAGGCTATCTTGAAAGAAGGGGAAGATACTTTCTGTCTTACATTATAGAAGTAAACTGTTCCTTGGGAGAGGGTGGCTGGCTTGTTTGTAAATGGGATAAAATATGCAGAATTTAGAATATCTTGGGATAGTGATTTCTGTCAGAAAATAAAATGTTACAGTATCAGTTGTTGTGTTTTTTACTTTGCGTGTGTATGCTTGCTCTGAATACTGCTTTCAGTAACTTATGAGAATTATAAAAGCAATGGAGAAATGGGCACTGGATTTGGGTGCCTCAGCAAAAGTATTGCCGGAAGGTCAAGGGAGGTCCTGGCCTTCTACTCAGCTCTGGTGGGGCCGCGTCTGTAGTGCTGTGTCCAGTTTTGGACTCCTCAGGACAAGAGATACATGGAGATCCTGGAGTGGGTCCAGTGGATGATTAAGGGACTGGAGCATCTCTCTAATGAGGAAAGACTGAAGGAGCTGGGCCTGTTCAGCCTCGAGAAGAGATGACTGAGAGGAGACCACATCAATGTATATAAGAATATTGGGTTTGCATGGCCAGGTTTGGTAGCAGGGGAGTTACAGGGGTGGCTTCTGTGAGAAGATGCTGGAAGCTTCCTCTATGTCCAACAGAACCAGTCCCTGGCAGCTCCAAGACAGATGTGCCACTGGAAAAGGCTGGGCCAATTTGAAATGATGGTAACACCTCTGTGACAACGTTCTTAAGAAGAAGAATTTTAAAAAGTTATTGTGCAGGTGTAATTTTGGAGCAGGGGAAGGACTCCTCTCCCTGAGCAGTGGTAGAAACAGTGTGTGATGAACTGACTGCAACACTCATTCCCTGTCTCTCTGAGTTGCTGCAGGGGAGGAGGTGGAGCTGGGAAGGAGGAAGAGGTGAGGGAATGGTGTTTTTTAAGGTCTTATTTTACCTATCATTGTCCTGCTCTGATTTTGTTAGCAATAAATTCATTTAATATCTCTAATTCAAGCCTGTTTCACCCATAACAGTATTTGGTGAGTGATCTCTCTCAGTCCTTATCAACTCATGAACCCTTTGTTATATTTTCTCCCTCTTGTCCAGCTGTGGAGGGGAGTGAGAGAGTGGCTTTGGTGGGTGTCTGGCATCCAGCCAGGCTCAACCCACTACCATAAGTACCTGAAGGGAGGGTGTCAAGAGGATGGAGCCAGGATCTTCTCAGTGGTGCCCAGCAATAGGACAAGAGGCAATGGGTAGAAACCGATGCATGGGAAGTTCCACCTGAACATGAGGAAAAACTTCTTTCCTGTGCAGGTGATTCAGCATGGGAACAGATTTCCCAGAGAGGGCGTGGAGTTTCCCTCACTGGATGTATTCAAGAACTGTCTGGACACAATCCTGTGCCACGTGCTCTGGGATGACCCTGCTTGAGCTGGGAGGTTGGACCAGATGATCCTCTGGGTCTGTTCCAACCTGATCCACTCTGTGATTCTGTAGTTCTGTAATTTGTGCATGAGGCACAGAATAACGGTTGAGGTTGGAAGGCACAACTGGAAGTCATCTAGTCCAAGGTCTCTGTTCAAATAGGGTCACCTAGAGCTGGTTGCCCAAACCATCCAAGTATGGGCAGGATACATAGGTGGCCTGCACTTAGATGCTTGCTCCACGTATGGAATATGAGTCTCCTCTTGAGGACAGCCTTGGCAAAGCTCAAAAAGTCAATTCTGTTCAGGCCTAACCTTGAAGACTGAGCAAACAAACTCGGTAGACACACTATGAACTGAGCCTCATCCTCTCCAATGTACAGGGAGCTAATCTGACATGGTCATTTATCATCACTATTCATGGTCTATGGCTGTGATATGGCCTCTTTCCTGTTGAAAAAGAGAGAAGGAAATTCTCAGTTAACCCCTGCTTCATGGGAACATTTGGACTTGCTCATTTGGCCAAAGCTATGTGGAGAATCTCTCAAGGAGAGTGTTCTTCCCTTCCTGTCTGCCTAAAGCCTCTGAAGCACAGTGAGTGTTTCAGCTCTTTTGTTAACTGCCTTCAGACTGCTCTTTAGACAGCACTATTGCAGCTGAGCCTGGCTGTTCACCAGGAAGCAAATGTTATCCAAATTTCAATTCAAAATAGAATGAATTTAAGGCATTTAATCTCAATTTCAGTCTTTGCTTGTTTTTCTCCAAGCTGCATAATTGAGCTGCCATTTTAAAATCATTGTTCCCAGCTTCTTGTCTCTTAACATCTCTAGCATTTCAAGCAGATTATTCTTGAATTCTTTATTGTGTAACCACATTTCAACTGGAAATAGCAGCGAATCCTAGACACTCTGAATCTCATCTTTGCATCATAGGTAGCCAGTGTTACCACTGAAAAGTAAAAACCAAGCAAGGATGAGTGTGTAGTGCTCCCTTCCATTGAGTGGATACAGAGGGGAAGGAGTCTCCTTGCACATGCAGAGCAGTGGGATAGCACACTGTTACCAATCTGCCGGGTTTCGCAGAGGCTGGTTTTCCTTCTGGGAGCTGAAGGGGACTCCTGTATGGCTTCTTCCAGATTCTCTGACTTTATCAAAGTCCACACCTTACCTTATGTTACTAAATATATGTAACTTTATATGTTATTAAAATGAATCTCATTTGCATGGGAGGCTATAATTAGGGCAGAAATAGCAGAAATTGGATTAGTTATGACAAAATTATGAAACAGCAACGAGGAATGTGGGAAAAACAGGTACTGTGATCCCCACCAACATGTTGGGAGTTTAGTGAATCCATAGGTTACAAAACACATTGTCAGTACCAAACGGTGAACTTAATTTTCTTTTATAACTTCAATTTCACTTTTTCTTTAGCTGTTCTTCCATTGTCTCCTATCTCTTGT
The DNA here is from genome assembly GCA_013397115.1 of Edolisoma coerulescens. Taxonomy (NCBI): domain Eukaryota; kingdom Metazoa; phylum Chordata; class Aves; order Passeriformes; family Campephagidae; genus Edolisoma; species Edolisoma coerulescens. The sequence continues at coordinate 2,029,788 of VWZW01002309.1, forward strand.
TGCAAATAGAGCTGTTGAAAAAAACCCAAAACCCAACAACCCAGTATGACATGGACAGTTTAATAGTAGACCTCTATTACTTGGGAACTGTGTTGAAGTCATGAAGGGCAGGGACTCAAGAGACTTAGAATCACCCCATAAAATCCCTACATCTAAGGTATGAAAAGCACATGGCAAAATGGGACCAGAGCCCACATTTTATGATTTGGCTTCCTTGAGTAGGGGAAGCTATTTGTAGACATGGGTAAGATAATGTGTATGAACCACTTGCAGAAACAGTGACGTCAGGCAAAAGGTACATGTGCTCCCACCTCAGAACTCAGAATCCTTAAAGCCAACAGTGGAAAATTCAAAGTCCCTTTGGTTTAGAAAGCACTTTGCCACGATTGTGTTCCTATCTTCTGTGCAATGCTGCCTATGAAGAAATCAGTTAAGGAGTGAAAAGCCACACCATGCTGGTTTCTGATGGAAAATATATGAGAAAATTATGGGGGAAGTGAATAGAGGACCTGGAAATTCACTGTTGTGGTGGAATGAGAACATTCTCTAGGAGGAGAAGATTCTCTCTAAAATGAGATTTGGGGGTTAGGATGGTAGAGAAGAACTATGGGGGTATAGAAGGGTTTCTGTTTCAGGTTGATGAGGGTTTGGATTTCATCTGTGGAAGGAAACAGTACCTAGAAAAAGACTGTCTGTGGGGTTTTCTCTTCCCTGTCCTCCCTTGCAATCTTCCCAGTGGGACTGACAATCTCTGCCTCCTGTTGTCACAACCCCCTGCACACACGGTCACTTGTGCCCTCCCCATCCCCGTTGTCCCTGCAGCTGCTCGCTTCTACCCCGTCATTCCCCACATCATCATTCCCTGCTCATCCTCCTGCACGTTCTGACCACAGACAGGGGAGAGAAAAAAAGAAGTATGAAAAGGTGTATGGCAGCAACACTGCGAGAAACGTGCGCTGGAGGTAAGAGCTGAGCCTGCTTGGCTTCTTATCTGAGGATTCTCACATGGGGCACTAATTGACGGGTTTCTTATTATTTCTTTTCTCCTGTCCAGTTTTGGTTCTTCTACTCAGGTTTTGGATGAAAACGCAGAGAGAGACTGAAGTTTCTTGCACGGACTTGTTTATTATATTCTTATCTATGTTACAGTCACACAGCTTATGCTCTCCAGTCAACAAGGTGGAAAAAATGGCTGCGAATTTTGTCTTCTAAGGTATTTTAAAGTCTAAATCACCTAATTATAAAATGTTTACTAATCTACTTCTAATAACTAATTTTGCTAGGCTCTGCATTGCGGTATTTTTAAACCAATACTAAAGCACTTAAGTTTGTGAAGAAGAAGAAGGAAGAAAAGTGAAATTATCCCACACTCAAAATCCTCCATCTTGTTACATTCATATTACTTATTACTATATTACTTACCACTATACAAAAATTCTACACTTCTATATATTCTACCCAGTGATATAACACACTTATTTTCAATCACACAGCAGCCATCTCACTGCTATCATATAGTTTTGGCAGTCTCTCCCAAGGTCTCAGGTCAAATGCAGTGTATTTTTGGGGATCACTGTCTTTCAGAATAGAAAGATTAAAAACATCAGAACCCAGGGTTCCAACGAAGCCCTTTCGCAGCACTGCCGAGAAAGGCGCCCTGCTGCCCGCTGGCTCTGCTGCCTGCGCCAGCCCCTCTGCAGAGGGCAGCGCGCTCGGGGGCCGCGGAGCTGGCAACGAGGGCGGCGCTCGGCGCCTTGTTCTGCACAGGCGGCGCGGAGCGGCCGCGACCTCCGCCCGGGGCCTCCCCCGACCTCCGCCCGAGGCCTCCCCGACCCCCGTTGCCCTCAGCGCTCCGCGCCGGCCCCGCCGCGCTGCCCGTGCCCGCCGGCAGGTGGCGCTGCCCGCGCCCGCCGCCATTTGCCCGTTTAGTTTCCTCACACCGTGCAAAGGTGAGGGAGAGAAAAAGCCGCGAGATGGGTTTGAGAAAATTGAAGTTCAAAGCGAGCAGGGTGGCAATGAGGACAGCACCAGGAAATTCCTCCCTCTTCCTCCCAACGCCCCCTCCTTCCCCCCGACTCTCACAGAATTGTAGAGTTGTAGAATGTAAAGGGTTGGAAGGGACCTCAGAGACCATCTCGTCCCAGCGCCCCTGCCATGTGCAGGGACTCCCCCTAGACCAGGTTGCTCAAGGCCTTATCCATCCTGGCCTTGTACACTGCCAGGGCTGGGGCACCCGCAGCTTCTCCGAGCAACCTGTTCCATTGTCTCACCACCTTCACAGTAAAGAATTTCTTCCTAATACGTAACCTAATTTTCCACTCTTTTAATTCGTACCCATTACTCCTTGTCCTATCACTACAGTTCCTGACAATAACTTTATGTTATTTTTAGGTGTTTCTGTGTATCAGGACTGGTTTCCGCTGGTGCTTTGACAAGGCCAGGGAAGCAGAAAACAAGTCCTGTGACTTTGGCCTGGGTGCTCAATAAAACTGTAGTGGATTCAGTTCGGGGATGAGCTTTTGGAAGGGTTGCTGGCAGAGCTGCCCACTTCCACAGGGCTTGGATTCATCTGGAGATGCTTTAATGTGTTTTGCAGCAAATGCACTTGGAGTACTTGGTGTTGAGTTTTCCAGCTGGCACCAGGAAAAAGCCGGACAGGACTCGGTGTGTATTTACACTGACATTTTGAGACCTCACATGGAAGCTGGGCCATGGAAAGTGCGTTCTGCCACTGATGGTGCTGCATCAGATTCTGCTGACCCTGACTGGAGAAACTAGCGAGGTGTTCATGTTACCACCCCAAGGCCTTGCAGCAGGTAACCTGCTGATGTCTGTTTATCTGTTGGTCTCTCTGTCCTCTCAGTGTGAGAGTGCAGCCACGTTGTCCTTGTCAAAGAACACTAACAGCGTTAGTGACATTTCTGCTGGTTTTCCATAACTTTTCAGCAGACCTGAAACTGGCTAACCATGTTAGTTAAGAGGAAAAAATGAGAATTCTCTTTTCCTGGTTCAGCATTAAAATCTTTAAAATGTCAGCCAGCTTGGTAAGGAGGGTGAGACTTTTCACTTTAAGAAATAAACTTCAGAGTAAAGGTTCGTTTCTATGATACAGCTAAAAGGGAATTAACAGTAGGAAATTAATCTTTCAGAGCAGCCCAAAGTATCAGGAGAGAGGGGAATTCAAATAAGGGTAACATTTTAATTTGCTCTAATTTCCAGAGTTTCATCTGTTTTGTATAAAACTGGCTAGAAAATAGCTGCTCTAAAATAAGTTTTGTGTTTCATGTCTATGCACTATTCCATGTGCTTGAATAGTATGTTTAAAAGGACACAACATGAGGAAAAAAAATGGCCATACTTACCAATATAGGCTTCAGCAAAGCCAGCTTAATGATTTATGTTTTCAGCTGTCTATAAAAACATGTGGTAATCTGTATTGCTTCTTGGTGTTTTAGCTTATTCCTCTCATGACAGTTCAAAAAATAGTATTAGCAAAAGGAAAAAGAAAAAAAAAAGAAAAAAAGAAAAAGTGGGCTGTTATGGCTACATTGTAAAATTATTAATGAGATTCCTTAAAAATAAACTTTGTAAGATCACTTTAGGCTACTCAGCTGACAGTGTTTACAGTAAGTTCTAGTATTGACCATGGAGTTTAGAGGATGCCCACCTTTCTGTAGGCCTAAAGGCTGCCTGAGGAAAGATGCAAGAATTTAGCTACAATGCAGTATCAATCATTATCTTCTCTGACGGAATCAGAAACACATTTTCTACCATAGTAGAGGCTGTAGTCTTACAATTCAAAAAATTTATGCAGCTGCAGGATGCTCCTGTCATCCCATTCAGGTGAGCCTGCCTTACAATGCCACGGCCTAGACTCGAATGGGATTTTCAGCTGGGTTTTCAGGAGCAGCTGCAACAATAAGGTATCTTTTTAGCTGCAGTGCAGCGGAGGTGCACATTAACACTGAAGTCCTGTGGTAGCAGTAAGATCATTAACATATTGACTCATGTTCAAGACTTTCTTCCACCTCATTTTTACCCCTTGAAAAATGTTCACCTCCTGTTTGAAAAGCCTTTCCCTGTCACTAGAGGACACTATTAAACAGAAAATGCTGCACTTGAGTGCTCAGATGAGAGACTGTCTATTCCCAGGTGCCAGAAACTCGGAGAGAAATTCAGTTTTCAGCAACTGATTTTAACTCAACTTCTTGAGGTTTTTTTTTTTTCCTGCCTGTACTGTCACTTTACTATCTTTACTCTTCTCCACTGGGAAAAACCCACTGGAATCATGTCAGCCAAGTATCAGACCTATTTCACTGTTTCTCTCACTGTTTCATGCACTTAAACTATAGTATGTCAGCCTGAAGTAACAGTGGTTATGCCAAGACATGGAGTAAACAGAATACTGGACGAAGGGAATTTCCTCCATGAATATGAGGATGACTCTCTCATTTTATTTATGAATGTTACTAATCTCTTTCTTCAATCCCATTTCTTATCCTTCATTTCAAGATCCAGAGAAAATTAGCAAGAGGCGTTCACAGTTTCATCTTGAAAAAAACTTGTGTCTTTCCTACGGGAAAAAACCAACAACATCTAACATATGATAAATAATAAACACAAGAAGTGTCTGTCTAAACAGAATGAGAGCCGCTGGGTAAAAATCTGAAGAAACCGAGAGCTTTGACATATTTACAGCAGACTACTCCATCCCACTGGTATTAGCTTGCAGTATGAAACACCTTTATTTTGGAAACCATTTTGTGGTTTGATGTAATTGTCTGCTTACAGAATCTGGGAAAAATTCCACATGCTACACCCTATAGACTTTTTCTAAGAAATGTAATAATGTTTCCTCATATAGGGAGGAAGAGAGGTGATGACCTAAGGCATGTATTGTTGAAAACAGGGATGTGGTTTTTCCAGTACTGTCCATCTGGTGTCTTTCATAACGCAGTGTTAATATAACTAGGTTTGTAGAAGACCAGAAGCAAAAGCAACTGCTTCAGGGAGTGCAGTGATGAAACCCTTTCACCAGTTTTGTTCTGAACATAGTAAGATTATAATAGATGGCTGATAGCCAACACTCAGCAGTGTTGGCAGCAAAGAAAGCAAACAGATGTTTGAAATAAATAGATAGAGAAAAATGTTTCTGCTGAGTTCAAGAGATTGAGACTGAAGAAGACATAGATCAAAGGACTATAGAGAACTGCACAGATCTATGCTTTGAAAATCGTCTTGCAAACCACTTGTAGAAAAATATATTTGGTAGTAGTCTGGCTTTCAGTAAAAAGATGGAATAAATCACTTTGCCTATGTTTTGGTAGTTTAAAAATATATGCTATATACACAACACATTTTTGGAAGTGACTGCTTATGCACAAGCACTGATTTTCCTGGAAAGCAGTACGGGTTAATTATTTGTTGAGTGAGGTGGAGTGCCAAGATATGGTTTGTGATTCCTTCTTCAGATACAGAACTGGCTAGTTTCTGTGTCCTTTACCTCTCCTTATAGAGAGAGGCCCTATAGAATAGCAGTCTTGTGAAGCATGTGTTAGCTTCAAAACTTATGAAACAGCTCAAAACCACAGCAAATTGAAATACTATGTGAGCTGGCATAGGCAGGTCACAGGGAGAAATGCAAAACCAGACATGAAACGCAAAGAGTAAATCAATTTTTGTTACCTCCCCAGCCAGGGGATTCCCAAAGCAGCACCTGGCCAGAGGCACACAGGCAAGGATGCACCATGGATGCTGGCCATGCTGGATGGTCACCAAACATGCCCTTCTGGATTCCTGCAGGTGTAATTTACCACTGTGCTTTGGTCTTTCCCACACCAAGGCAAGAATCTCCAGCATGTTTGATAGGGTGCCTCTAAGTCTGTCACAGGTCTGTGTTATCCAAACACAGATATTCTTCTTGTCCAACACACACGGCCAAAGAACAATTAGTATGATATATGTGGTTTTTGACCCCCTAGCTGCAAGTTCTTGAGTGTGTTTAGAATGCTCCTCACTAATCTGCCATTATTTTCCTGCAAAACTGAGGCTAAGGAGGAGAGTACAGCTGGATGTTCTCACAGTATGTTGAGACCCCATGTTGTGGCCTGCACAGCTGCCAGTGTGGAGGACAGTCTGTGCAAAGATGCTCAGCTCTGCTCAGTTCTACACTGCAAAATGTGGTGAGAGTCTGCTCAGGTATTGTTTTTTCTCTTGGCACAGTTACGTACTGGGCTGTTAGAGGATCCTGAAGCCTCCCAGCTGGTTATTTGCAGGGTCATTTACTGAAAATTGGTATCCAGGCCCTTTAGCTTCCTATCAGATCTCAGCTGGCTAATTTGTTTGAACTTCCTCTTCTGTTTTTCTTAATGGTGTCTGAATCTAAGGCTCAGAGAAAGAAAGTAAAAAATAACTGAGAGGAAAATAGTAAGAGTACAAGATCAGACAGTTCATTGGATTCTTTATAAATCAGCTGCTGGATTACAGAAATACCATAAGTTCATGATATATTACATGGGTCTCTTTCTCACTTTATATACAAGGTTATTCAAACAATAAACTGCACTGCCTGGTTCTCTCTGTACATGAGCACTTATAAGAATGCTCTGGTTTGACCTGTGCATTTTCTGTGCTCCTTTTGCTCAGTTTAGTGGGTGAAGTTTGGGCAGTGTCCCACTGAATAATACATGTGTCTTTTAATAGCATTCATGTGCTGCTTTGTGTAGGCACTGCCAGAAGCCAGTGCTGATGCAAGGCCTGCACATTTGTGACACCGAGTAGAGACAAGTATGTGGGACTTGACTGTGTGCAGGGTTTTGCGAAACCTCTTGTGTGAAGTGCAAATCACACAGCCTTTTAAGGAGTCAGCAATTAGAGAATAACCTCTTCTGTGCCGCCTTTTAGATGAGCAGCTAATGTTTGTGTGTACATCAAAAGCTGCCAAAATAGCAACAGAAAAAGGCATTGAGAAAAGCTAAGGGTAATGTGAGATCATCAGTGTGTTTGGTTTCTACCTATTTTATAGGCACTGGAGTTAATTTTCATAGTCGGCACCAGTTACATCTGTTTTCTTTCTAGCCTCTTCACTTCTGGGTTTGGTCGGGTTTTTTTTGGAGGGGGGTTGTTTGTTTGTTTGTTTGTTTGTTTTTTAAATTTTCTTACTCTTGGGTTATAATTTATTGTTAGAAGAATATTTGGAGATGTTTATGTTTTCTTCTCTGAAATACCCCTGGCTTGTAATGACATTAGCTGCAGAGAGATGTTAACCTTTGGTTAACAGCCAAATATTTTCAAAAGGCATGCCCTTCTGCACTCTCAAAGCAGTGTCAGCTCATTCAATTTTGCAGTAGACCCCAGCAGATGATTTTGCACTTGTGCTTGTATATGAGAAGAGAAAGAGAAGGATCATCCTCTATTACAGATTTAGCTGTGGAATGAGGAGCAGAGAGGAGAAAAACTTAGATGCCAGATTTATATAACTGGATGCATGCCACTGCAGTCTCTGCAGCACAGGCCACATGCCAGATCTCTTTCTTTGCCTCGTAAGGCAATTGATTAAATCAAGTTAGCTACAGTATGATTCTAAACTTTTCTTCTTGCTGGCTCCCTTTTATCTAATTTTCTTCTTTCCAGAAGATGCTACAGCTACTCATAGCATTGCTGACTGTGAAAGTAGCAGAAATAGTGGGGTTTTTTTTCTTAGTTGGAGCAATACGACAGTAAAGAATATGTGCCTAGGACATATTGCCCTGATAGAAATTCTATAGAGTTACTGTAGGTTGTGTCCTCCCACTTGCATTTCCTGACTGGTGTTTAACCAGGCTCTGTCCTGATTTGAATGGCTGGTAGAGCAGGTGAGACGCCCGTGTGGTCGTGCAGTCAGTGTATTGAAGGAACTCAAATTCTCCGAGCCTTTTGGTAGTGCCACGTCTGATGTAACTGGAGAAGGTGACCAGTTCTCCGGAACTCTGAGGTGGATTTGTTTGAAACTTTTTCTTATATTGATCTCTCAAAGGTCCACAAGATTTTAAATTAAAGAGACATCAGATTTTATGAGAGTATACATTAGAATACTTAGCAATTTTTTTCCTGAAATAATGGAAGCTGAAGGTGGCTAGAGATGGAATGAAGGTCCGTAATTACATTTTCTTCTGCCACTGTCACTGCCATTAGATTCTTTTTTCCTTCAGGTTTCACACAGCTTGGTAGCTTCCTGGGTTGTGGCAACTGCAAAGTCCTCTCTGATCTGTGGAAAGTTTCTCTTCCATGACTTCAGAGCCTGGAGCATCAGCTCCCTTGCTTTTCCCGACGGTTTCTTTTCTGGTACTGCAGGCACTCAGTTCTCTGCTGAGCCCCTTCTCTTGTAGCACCTTGTAGACTCTGGAGCCTTCTCACACTTACAGTTTGGTGACAAGGTAATAGCACAGACATGGTAATAAGTGGAAATAAGTTAAAATTGGTTAATTCTGGATAAAAATTATCTGAGTTTTGCAAGAACACCCACTTTGAAATGAAATGAGGTCACTCTTGACTGGTGATAGCTCCCATGGCTACATTAAATCTTCTTCATTTTACACAGGAACTCTTAGCATTCTTCCAGGTCACAATCCCAAAATCTGTGGTAGATGGCCCCCGCTAAGTCCCATGACAGGACTTTTTTAACCTTACTCTTTCTGTGTAGGACTATTTATGAGTAATTTTTATGATTCTTTGATTTTCATTTCCTCTCCACTTGAAACTTCTCCTGATGCTTTCCTTAAGCTAGAGGATGTTGTCCATCATTTTTCCATTTTCCTCTGTGGTTATAGTTATTCCTGCTGCATAGCTCAGTGCTTGCTATGAAATGTTAACTAAGAGTGACATTTTTAGTAGTTGCATGTGGCCCACCTACTGCTGTTTTGAGTTCCTAAATCTGTTGCAGAAAAGTCTTGGTATTGATTGGAGCTATACTAAGAAGAAATTTATTGCTGTTGGGAACACTTACAATAGGGCTTTTTTAAAATGTGTTTTTTACAGAGAAGAAAATGGTAAAACCAAAATTCTTTACAGAGAATATGCATTTCAAACATGGAATTATAAACACAATTAGATATAATTTATTCTTTAATTTTGATATTCTGAACACAGAAATTTTCAGATATGTTTCTGGGGCACTGAACTCAATCTTGTATTTTCTTGTCCTTTGGAAGAATGATTTGCATTGCCAAATATGGTTTCTGAATTTTCCCAAATTAAAATTTCTGTTATAGAAATGGAACATCGAGGTTGAATTTGAGCAATAGAAAACCAGAATGGAAATTTACCAGCTGATCAGTAACTGCCTGACTGGATTTGCAGGTGCAGATATTCAGAAGTTGCCTGGACACAACCCCACCGTGTACTCTAGGGGACCCTGCCTGAGCAGGGAGGTTGGACCAGATGATTTCTGGTGGTCTCTCCCAACTTTACCCATTATGTGATTCTGTGAATTCTATGAATTCTTCATTCAGGACGTCAGCATTTCTGTGGCAGTACAAGTAAGATAACTTTTTATTTTCCTGTTCCTTATAGAGGAGATGGTTGACCAGGCTAAAAGTCACCCTGGAATTGGTACACAATTGGGGATCTTGTTGACTTTTTAAAAGTTGTTGGCCCACTCATGGAATAAATCATCATACCAACTTGGAGATATAAAACCAAATTTTAATCTGAATACCGGTAATCTTAAAAAAAATGCCCAGATAAAAACTTACTATAAAAACAGACCATGATATGGGCTTCTGTATTTATGTAAACACCCCAAAATTACCCACATCCTTTTTCATGTTTCTTAAGGGAACTTTCATGTTAAAAATAATCTCAAGGTTGAATTAGCTTGAGAAAAAATGTGGTGATGAATATTTCAGCATTACCTGAATGTTTATCTCTAACTGAAAACAGAGAGAATAATGGCTTAGAAATTGTTTCAAATATAACAAAACACACTGTTTCACATAGCTGCATCCTTTCATTGATTATTTTTATTAAATTTAGCAATGATCACTCTGAAATAGATAAGCCTTTTGAGGGAATTTATATTTTTTGTTTTGTTTACGGAGTACATTTGCCAGCCTTCCTTTAGACCGTCTTTAAATGGTTTTGGTTGTTTTTTTTTTTTTTTAAACAGCTTATTATATTAAATCAGAGAACAAACAATAGTTTTTATATGTAATTTAATTTATTTTGCATTTTATGTTTCACTTGCTTGCATGCTGAAAATGCAGAAGTGTTCAGTTTCAGAAAATGGTTCATAGTTAACACCAAATACAGGAACCTCAAATTATGTTCCTAAATACAGGTTCAGGAAAAAAGATAGTCTGACTGTCAAAGGTGATGAGCACCAGTTATAGCTGCAGATTTTGTCATCCATATTGTTTAAGATACTCCATGAAGGAGTACCTGCAGTAGCAGGTGTGGATTGGCCATGTGGAGAGGTCTGGGTCTTTGCCTTCACTTCTCAGGTAGAACCCATCAGAACTCTCCAACTAAAACCCCATTATGTAAAGCTCATGAATTGGCTGAAGCTTGGGTTGCAATGAACTTCTTAACCTTTTACCTTCAGAAGTCCTATATGAGGATTTTTATAAACAGTTTTAGGATTGTGTGATTTAGCTTGTATCTGTACCATACCCTGTCAATTCATTTTGTTAAGATGGGTACTGCTGTCAGAAATCTTGTGACTCAGACTTGGAGTTTGATCTCACCTAGAGCTTGTGTTTGGCTGCTAAGTAATAGATCGAACCTGTCTCTCGTTTGAGGTGGCGGTTTTGTTCAGTTCCTTTCATTCTGTTCCTGTCTGCATGTACACACACACATATATATATACTTAAGCTAACCCCAGTAATTATCTCTCTTGGCTGATTATTTTGGGGGCGATGATGTGAGAGTCATAAGCATTCATTTCTGTAGTGTTATCCCACTCCACCCCCTCACCATGTGTTGAATTGGTATGGTATTTTTGTTCGTCTCTTGTCTAGTCCTCTCCAGCTTTCTCTTTTCTCAACATGGATGTACAAGCTTATAAGAACTGAATCTTTGTTATTTTCTCCTTTCTCCCCCCTTTTTTTTTTCTCTTCTCCCTTCTAACTGAATGTGTGTTAGTGAAATCAGGGAAGAAGAAAATTGGGCTGCTTGCATTGCGTTGGTGTTTACTATGAGTCATAACAACAGCTTGGTGCTCTTGAAAACTTTAGTGGTGGGAGAATAAACAGCATGGATGCAGTAAAAGAAATGGCAGAATGTACTGTACTTGCAGTTCTCTGACTCAAGGACATAATTGTGGATGATGGGAATACATTTTGATAGAGGTTTGCACTTACTCATTCCGTGGGTATATAAAATTTCTGCTAAGGAAGCAAATCTGATTGCTCAAAGTTTGCCCTGGTTGCATTGAAACTGGACTTACTGGGAGGGATTTTGGCAGCAGCTGACTTTTCATAGAGCTACCTAAAATAGGCTTGGTGTGAGAAGTGAGTTTAGGAGTGATTATTTTGACACTGACAGTACATAGAAGTTTAACATGAGCTGACGTATTCATCATGCCTCTCTCCAGTTATCCTCCTGGAACTACCCGCATTCAGAGTTCAAGAACTATTTCACTCTTGTGCCTGGAATGACCTTGTTCCCAAACTGCTTACAATTTCTTACAGTTATATTAGAGACAGCGATTTGTCCTCCATTGGTACAGAACTGAGCCTGTATTAGGATCCTAAATGACTAGTCATACGCTACATGAAGTCTGTGCTGTCTTGATTTCTAGTTGGACAATCAGCTATAAAACACTCTATCCCCTAGTAAGTGACTGAAACAAACAGTAAAAGATGGTACTCAGCCCTGTGGCTGAAAGTCTGTTTATCATGGTAATAAACAAGACTCAAGATCACTGTCTTGGTGCAAAGTCTACTGGACAATAATTTTTTGACTTGTCTTTGTTTAAAGAACTTATTGCTGTTACAGGCAGCTTCAAAGATTGGTTCCAGTTCCAACATTTGGTGCAGAACACTGGGAAGACAATAAATACTAAGACATGATGTTAGGCTATTAGGGTAAGATAGGTAATAGAGTACATGTGAATAAGATAGGAAGAAAACGTCAGGATAAAGTAGAAGGATACAGCCCAGTGATTTCAATTCACAGTTTCCTGTGTAAAATTTTTAAAACTGTTTGAACAAAAATTGCCCACACATAGTAGAAAAAAATGCTCACAAGACAAACAATTCCAATGTCCAGCTCTGCTGGATGGTCAGTATTTGCCAGTTCCACAAGCCATGCCATTTTAGTAATTTTATAAATGAATAATGATGGTTGCTGGTCAACCTCAGCTGTCCTTATCTACCAATGGACAGACTAGACAATAAAGCAAGAAGATGGGGGCTAAATTTGTCATTAAAAGAATTCTTTCAAATTGTTGGCCATGCAACCACTCTGTCTTCATACAGAAAATATTAGTCAGGAATACCAAGGAGCTGTTACTTTTACAGAATAATAATGTTTGTGAATTGTGGAACTGCAAAATTCCACAATTTTCACAGAGCACATGAGAAATGACTGCCTGGCATGTCATGGTATTCATACTACTTATGGGTGCAAAAGGCAAATAGCTGCACCAGTTTTCCTTCTGAAAGAATATATAACAAGTGATTTGTATCAGTACTAGCAGAACTGTTATGGGTACCTGGTATTGCCAATTATAAGCAAGAAGCAGGCTGGAGTATTGGCCCAGAACATTCTGTATTAGAATCTGTTTTCATTAATAAGACTGAAGAGAGCTAGAACTGTAAATGTCATTGACCGATTACGACTCAGTGGGCCATTTATGTTTCACACCTGGGTGTCACTTTAGAAAAAAAGTAAAATAGCCTGAGAGCTGAGATAAGTATAGTATCAAGTTCTGAGAATAAAGGCAATTATACATATGCCAGAGTCACACCTGAGTGTGACTGCTGTGAACTGCTTACAGCTGTGGGAGGAACCAGGGTGCATGCAAGGTTAATGGCTGTGCTGAACCTGCTCTCAGATGTTTCAGTGTTGGCTAAATTTTAAACAGAAGAAAAGAAATGTAAAAGCATGACTTCCGTCAAAACAGTTCACCTCCTGTGAAAAGAAGATATCACATAGTTTCTTGACTCAGGAGAAAGATTGGTCTGGGGATAAATTTTTGGACAGTGGTAAACTGTATTATGCCAAAGACCACAAGTGTCAGTTTAGATTCACAGGTATTTAAGAGCAGAAGGGATCATGTACCTTCGCCTCTTCTATGATCCAGGATGCAAAACCTCATGCAAATCCAGCATCAAGGCTATATTTTTTTACTTCACAATATACTGTATAGAAAATGTCTTCATTTACATAAAGTGGATACTGGCAAGCATTTCTCGTAACCTCTTCTCAGAAGTTATTTGCTCTTACAATTGCAATGGTATCCTTTGTTTCTAGTCCAGATTTCTCTAATATTCATTATGTTGAGATTTCTATGAGAAGTATCTATCTAATGGTGGTGTCTCTATGCTCTGATCAAGGGGGCTAATTAAACATTCTCTTGGATAGATTAAGTCACTCATTCATAGTCACATATTTTATGAACATGTGTCGTTCTTGCAGTTTTTCCTAAGGCACTTCCAATTCTTCACTTGCAATGTGGACACCTACATTTGTCACAGCCTTGCATTTGGATCTTCAGTTCAGTCAGTAATTTAACCATGAGCCCCAGCATCCTTCTAAATTTGAGATTAGAGTCCTCCATCCATTATGTGCTTTGGCATATGTTCTTTTTCATTAGATTTGTGTTTGGCTGTATTAAAATTGATGTTATGTAAATGAAACTATTCCACCAAATAGTTTCACCATTCAATCTGATCTGTTGCCACAATTAACTTGCACTCTGTTGCCCTTTTGTCATCTGCAAGTGTTGGACTTCTTCTGGGTTATTCATGAAGACATGGGTTTGCATGAGGACACATGGTCAGTTCAGAAGTAACCCCTGCCAGTCTTGGCAAAAAGCTGGTCACAGCAGAGCAGTCTGACATTTATAGTTATTGTTGAGACCCATCCATCAACCAGTCCTCAATCTGTTTAGCTTATTCCTTTATTATGTGACAAAACGAAATTGTTTATCACAATGTTTTTATCAAGAAGTTTTATTGACATACTTGCCATTAACTGAAACACAAATTAACCAAATACATAGTCCCATCAACATTTAAGACCTATTTTCCATAAAACAGTGATTATCATTATATTGTGGCTGCATTCTGAATCAGTCTCTTTACTGCTTTGCCTGTGATGATAGGGCACTAATTGATATACAGTTAACCAGGTCATTGTCTTTGTCATTTTTATATTGCTAGCCCACATTTAGCTTTTTTTCTTCAATAATCTGAATAATTACTATTTTTAGTAAAAGTTATTTTTAGTGTGGTACATACAAAACAATGAAAGATGCCAGTTGTGCCAGGCAGTGAGGAAACATGAAATAGCACAAATTCCTTTTCTGGAAATACTGTGCAGGATGGGTTTTTCTTGTTATGCTGGTGTTTGAAGGTAATTGCGCACTAATGGGAATGTAAATCAGGAGAAGGCAAGACAAAATGATGTGCCCCTTCCAGGTGACTGTTTCCTTAATTGTCTGTTTTTTAATATTTTTAGTGCTGGTTTGGTCACATCTGGCCTCAAACCATCATCCATGTGGTTTGAAACATTCCAAAACTGGTGGTCTGGAGTAGGTGTAATAGATTTATGTGTTTGTATGCCAAATAAAGTATAAAATAAAGTAATCACTGAGGATTGGAACAATTACTGTAGGCTGCTAACCATATGTGAGAACCAAGTGCGTGACTTTCATATGATTAGAATGAATCAGAGGTAGCCCACTCTGTATTGCAGTGACACTTTTATTGAATATAAATGAATTCATAAAAGCTGAGTGTTTGGAGGGCTTTAGATGGTATTAACCATAAATCTTTTAGAATGAGGATTGCTTCTGTTTACAACACCTTGCTTGATGTGTAGTGTTTGGTTTGTACCTTCAGATTCTTAGGGATTGCTACATTAGAATGAGGCCATAAAGGAAAAAAAAAACAAGATACAGGTGCTTTACAAGTATATGGATGTCAAATGGAGCTGAAGTCACTGAACATGTCATTTCATTATATCCACTGGCTTACAACATAAGAATCTAAATATAGAAATAATTAAAGGCTTGCTTGTAATTTCACAAACATAAGTGCCAAGGTTCCTCTAGTGTCTAATGGGATTTAGATCAGACCCTTATTGCCCTCAGTCACTGTTAATCAATTAAAAAATTTATTGCTAAGAAATTAGGAGATTTGGGCTTTTGCCATTTTTAATTCTGTGAAATTTTTGACTATTATTGTATAAGGTATATTTTAAACCCCTGTGTCGTGTAAGCCCCAGCAAACATCTGCCAGAGCTTGAAGGTCAAAGTGTTTTGAAAATAGACTGGGTTTAGGAATTAATAAACATTCACAAATTTATTGGCTTTGCAAGTATTAAATGAATTGCATTTTTTTTCCTTTTATAAAAAGCAAATGCAATTTATTTTCATAAAAGTAAGTAATTGGTATGTAGCAACCCACCTCCTCATGAGTAGTAGTCTTAAAAAAAGACCTGCCTGTCAAAAAAGAGGTCTCAAACCTCTCTTTGTTTTCTGCTAAAAAAAAGTTATCAGTTTCTATTATCCAATCAATATAATCTTAATTTATTGTTTAGCTTGGGCCTAACACTCTGTGTACATTTGTATAGGGAAAAGTACCCCAGCTCATGCATTGCCCAGGTCTTGACATTTGTGTTCAGATCAGTTGTTAAAAGAGGCTGGACTGAATTTATTCCTGTCTTTGTGTTCCAGGAATTAGGTAGCAAGTAGGGAAGATACAAATACATCATTTATAAACCAGCTGGAAGTCAGTGTGGTATCTCCACTGTTTTAAGCTGGAGTAGCCCTGGAAACATGTTGCAGTGTACAGTCCCTGTGCAGGAATGGAGCACTGGGATAATCTGTCTCACCTTGTGTGAAGAAGTTTTAATCACTTGGCTCACATTTCGTGTGTTCCTGCGCTTAATATGGAATAGATCTCTGTTGGCTCCACGTGTTCCATGTTTTATGTCTCTGAAAAACAGAAACCTAATTCCAGCAGGCAAGTGTTTGGTTAATCACACTTATTTTCATGTGTTCTGTTTGCACCTTTACAAAGCATTAGTGCTTGGAAATGCATCCCTTAGGTGATGTGAGACAGAGGGAATCCATCTTGGGAAGAGGGATAGGGCTATGGGGACTCAGGAGTGGGAAGATAGGAGGAAGAGTGTTCTCTCCGGTAACCTTTATATCTATTATACACACTTGCAATCCATTCTGGTAAGTTTTTAGTTTTTCACAGATAGCTTGTGGGATATGCATGTGAGAATGTGATGTTTTTAAACACAGCCTTGCACTGAAAGCACTCTACAAAGTCTGGAGGATAAAGGTGGAGGGTTAGGAAGCATGAGGATGCTACACTCAGGTATCAGCTAACAGGTTATAGCCAGAGTAATAGGTCTTAAGTATCCTGACTTTTTTTCAGGTGCCTAGTCCACTAGATGCCACTTATTTAATAAGTAGTAGTATTATATAGTAAGTATTTAATGAGGTGGTATTGGCACATATAATATGGACTGATCTGTCAGCTTCTTCTGTTGTCCTTTAGTGTCTGACACATGTACTCATGTTTCTTCTGAGTTTGAATTTTTCAGCTTCAGACCAAGCTGGATATTGCTGAAATAAGTACTTGAGAAAGGTCTCACTGTATTTGTATTTTGGACATTGGACAGCTCTGAGTCTTGTCAGCACATTTAACTTACTCACTTCTAGGTTAAGAAATGAACTGCATTTGAAGGATAGCTCTAGGTGTAATTTTCAAAGTTGATATAACAGCAAATTTTTCTGAGCACTTTTTACCTCTGTCTGGCCTCATATAGTGATGAATCAAGTGATGCTATGCTGTGTGTCAGGTTATTTCCCAATGGATAGTTTAAACTGAGAAGGGTTTGCCTAAAATAATCAGCATAGTGATTTTTTTTTTTAAATTTTCTTTTTTTCTTTGGTTTTTTTTTTTGTTTCTTTGTTTTGTGCAAACTATTATTTAGAAGTGTGTCTACAGGAAGCAATTAAAAGAGATTGGATATACCATTCTTGCCAAGAGGAAATGAGGAACAGCATACATTGTTTGTGGGAGATACTCTTCTGGAAATCATAATTCCATACTGTTCTTGTTGAGCAGGAAGACTGCATGTAATTTTGCTTGAAATGTGCTTGTAAATTTTATCCATTGGTAACAAAGGCATCTCAGTGTTAAGGCAAGAGAAAGCAGCTGGACAGTGAAAGAATGGCTGCCAAGCACAGTAGAAGGCACTTCAGGCTGTACCAAAGGAAAGAATTAAAACAAAAAATAAACCTAGTGTGGGAGGAAGATACTAAACTCACTGAGGAAGCAGTGGTTTAAGTCTTCATCCAAAGAAAACAGCCTTTTTCATTCCACTCAAGGCCTGCAGGGTTAATCTGTTTCTTTGCTTGTCAGGGTATACTTCTTACAGTTTGCGTGTCCATTAATAAAATATTTTGAGAGTCCCTGTGTGAAAAGTGTTGGTTGCCTGGGGTAGATATGGTGGAATTTTGGGGAGAGACATTATAAGGATTGCTTATGTTTATATCCATTGGGCCTTTAGATAAACTTCAAAGATAACATGTAGAACATTGGTTTTTGAATTCAACGGATACAGATGTACTCTTAATGCCTGGGTTTAGTAGTAGCTTCCCAGGAGGGAATACTCTCTCTGATGTCTGGTTCACTTGGAAGCTTGAGGAAAGAAATTTCTTGTTTCAGACTTTTCAGAAGCAGACATGAATTGAGGAGGGCTTTTTTGACCCAAAGCATTCTCCACCCAGCCTGTTTTCTGATGTATATTAATCAAAGTAGCTCAGAGATCCCCCTTTTTAACAGTGATATAAAAATACAGAAATCAGCATTTGTAGAAAACTCTGTATATAGAGATCTGTATAGAAAAAAAAATTTTTCAGTGGTGGGAAAATAATCCAATCATACTGACTTTTGATTGAATTATTTCCTACCTTGCAACTAGTAACAGTATTTGCAAACTACACTTGCATCTCACAGTATGAAAAATTATGATTATAAGCAGTACTGTCAGAGTCTGGTTATAATAGAATCAGTCTGTTGAATTTCTGGGGAAAAAGTCTTGCTTTATTTGCAGATTGATGTATTTCAAGGCTAAATAGATCTCTAAAATATAAGGCCAACAAATAAAGGTGTCAGCCCCACTTGGAGATTATAGAGATGAAATTGTGTGGTATTTCAGATAGTTCCTAAGTTATATTGTGTACTCTGAGTACAGTAGCGCACTACAGTACTTAGAGCTGAAGGCTATTTTGCCTGGAGTGTTTAATTTTAAATGCAAACCTAAAGGATAAGGAAAGAAGAAAAAGCTAAGAAAAGCAAAGAGCAAGGAAAAGGAGCAAATTTTGCATCAGATAAAATTTGCTTTTCCAGTAGTTACTTAGGTCTGTAGTTAGGATTTGTCTTTTCTATCTCAAAGGGAAAATAGCATGTAAACGAGTTTCACTTCAGTGAGAGTTAATTGTTGAACTGATTAATACAACTGTCTGGATACCAGGTGGCCACTGAAGCTGCCCTGTCACTCCCCTCATCAACTGGACAGAGGAGAGGAAATATAATGAAAGATTTGTGCATTGAGATAAGGATGGGGAGAGATCACTCACCAGTTAATGTCATGGGGCAAACAGACTCAACTTGGGAAAATTAATTAGTTGAATTTGGTACCAATAAAATCAGAGTAAGGTAATGAGAAGATAACAAATCTTAAAAACACCTTCCCTCCACCCCTCCCTTTTTCTTGTGCTCAACTTTACTCTCAATTTCTCTACTTCCTCCTCCGCAGTGACTTAGGGGGATGGGGAATTGGGACTTGGTCAGTTCATCATGTCTCTGCTGTTCCTTCCTCCTCAGAGAAAGAACTCTTCACTCTTCCTCTGCTCCATTATGGGGTCTCTTCCACAGGAGACAGTCCTCCATGATGTATCCAAGGTGTGTCCTTCCCATGGGCTGCAGTTCTTCACAAACTGCTCCAGCATATGTCCCTTCCACGGGGGCAGTCCTTCAGGAACAGGCTCCTCCGCTGTGGATCCCCCGTGGGGTAACAAGCCCTGCCAACAAACCTGCTCCGGTGTGGGCTTTTCTCTCCATGGGGCCATAGGTTCTGCTAGGACCCTGCTCCAGCATGGAATACCTATGAAGTCACAGCCTCCTTTGGACATCCACTTTCTCCAGCATGGGGTCTTCCACATGAGGCAGGTTCATATTGGCTCCAGTGTGGACCTCCATGGGCTGCAGGGGCACAGCCTTCCTCACCATGGTGTTCACCATGGAGTGTGAGGGAATCTCAGCTCTGGCACCTGGAGCACCTCCTGCTCCTCCTTCTGTGCTGACCTTGGTGTCTGCAGGGCTGTTGCTCTCACGTGCTCTCACTCCTCTCTTCTGGGGCTGCAGTTGCTTCTGTCCAGTGACATTTTTCCCTTCTTCACTCAGTTATCCCAGAGGTGTTGCCACCATTGCTGATAGGCTCAACCTTGGCCAGCAGCGGGTCCATCTTGGAGCTGGCTCAGATTGGCCATGGAGGAAGCTTCCATCAGGTTCTCACAGAAGCTGCCCCTGCAGTCCCATTGCTATCAAAACATGGCCACAAAAACCCACTACAGCAACCAATAATTGGACTGAGGCCACAGCTTCCAGCATAAGCTGAAACATAGATCTTTGGGCACAATAAAATAAAGAATGCCAGAGGAAAAAAACCCCATAGCTCTGAAAAGATGCAACCCCTTCTTTCAAGTCAAATAAATCGAAGAAACTGCAGTCGTATTGCTCTGGAAAACACTGCTATTGCCCTATTCTGTGGATCTGTTGTAGGTGCATTTTACTGTCAAAGTTATCCGTAGGCCAAAACATTCAGGTTGATTTAGATTGAAGGTACTTTGTTGTTCTTTGTACACAGATAACAGGGAGGATAAATGTGGGATGAGAATAGAAGCAAAAGAAATTTGGGCTCATTCAATGTGTCTTTGGCACTTCATGGCATGCACTCTTAGCTTTATGAATTTAAACTCCTGTCATCTTAATATAGCCTGTAATTATTCCTCAGGGTATGTCAATTATTGAATGCCTATTTAAAGTAACTAATAAGCTATCTTTGACAATTTTGTGATTTGAATTCTATCGACATTAAAGTTACTGATTTTTTCCTCTTCAAGGAATATTTCCCAATAATTTGATGAAGTTGATTTATTATTTGTATACTTGTGCTTTACTAGAAAAAAAAAATATCTGCAAAACGTTACATAAATTTGGTACACATTAAACCAAAAATTAGACAAATTGTGCTTTTTTCTTTTGGTTTAAGTGCCATTGTTTGGATTCTTGAGGTAGGGCAAAGCACCGTGTTGCAACTTAATATGACCAAAAGCTACAAATTATTGGTTAGAGCTGTTTCACTGCATTGAAAGCTTATTCTCAAGACGCATACATTTAGTATTATGTGAGTATTGTTGAGTAAGTAGCACTTTGCTACAATCTTGCAAAGCAATGGCTGCTCTATTTCCTATAACCGCAATTGCGAAAAACCCCTTATGATGAAGCTAAAATCCCTTACAGGTGTGTGTGCACTGTGTACATGTGTACATGTGCTTGTGTACTACACTTCACATGTGTTGCATGAACTCTCTCCTCCTCTCCCTTCCCTAAAGTAGGTCTTTCTCAGAACTTTCATCAGCCTAGGACAGAACCAGTAACAGTCAAAGTTTGTGGGTTCGACTGATGGGCACTGGTAAATGTGGTAAGAACCACATAACTCTACTGAGAGCTTGGAGGAGAGGCCTTGCCCCTTTTGGATTAGTTTAGCACCTGTGCTGGGGTGACCAGTCTGTGCCAGGGGTACTGCTGGTTGAGACCCATCTGTGACCCACTTTCCACTCACTTTTCTTTGCTATTCTTATTCTCTTAAAAATATCAAATCTTGTGATGCCTGTTGTTTATCAGAAAATGTTTTGAAAATAGCTGTCTTCATTTTTGGAAAGTGTGTAAAGTGTTCTCCTTTACTCTCTTTTGCCCATTCTTCCTTCCTTGCTTCCTTCCTTCCTTCCTGGAATGGAATAAAATAAAAATCTAGAGACCGTGACAGTAGAAAACAGGTTTGATTTAAAAAATACCATGTAATGCTGTGCTGTTGTGTCAGTAACTGACTGGTGGCACTTTCCACTTTTTGAGCTGACAGGAGCGTCTGAAACTGGTGGTGGCCGGGTTTAAGCAGTGCAGAAGTTGGAGTATCTGCAGGAATAAGTTCTGTGTCCTGGGATGAACTTGGTTGGCCAAGTTATTTAACATTGTCTCAGTGCTTTGGGACACCAGGGAATAACTGTAGGAACTGTAGGAATGGTTTTGTCCATTGTGCAAATCTACAGCATTGTTCTTGTGAAAGGAGATTGCAAGAGATGGACTTTCAGCATAGTGATCACTGAGGAAGGGAGGAGGAGGAACTGCTTGGGAGCAGGCTTAAAAAGAAAGATGTAGATCAGAAATAAGGAGCTTATAAGAGGAAAGAAAAATCTTTTGGAAGGCTCCCTTATGAAGACATTACATCTAGAATAGGAAAAGCAAGGAGTAAAACAATGCAACTGAGGTTTAAATTTCCATTATAGCTTTTGGAGGAGTGTTTAATTATCTCCTGACCAAAGCCTCATTTCAGTCATAATCATTTCCTAAGCAAGAAGCCAGTGAGGTAGATAAGCATCACCTGTAATGTTACTTGTCGTGACAAAGAGACAGAAACTATTTCTAATTTTCTGGAACTATAGCAGAGCTAATCTAAGAACTGCAATGGGAAAAAAAATAGACTTCCCCCCACTTTTGCCCCCCCAAAAATTGGGCCTGGGCAGAGATCAAATCTAAATTGTAATCAGCAACACAGGTTCCTCTGTTTGTGAAAGTTTAACTGTCCATCCATTACAGTTTTATTTTCCTTGGGGGGCAGATCAATAGCTGAATAATTGATTGGCGGACTAATTGAACAGCTGAATTATTGAAGATTTGAAATGTGAATTTCATGATGTGAGATGATTAGCAACCAGGACAGGTACCAGGAGAAATGTTAAGTAAATGAATGGAATTAGCCAGATAGAGTTATTCCAGGCCCTTTACTGAAGTTAAGAATATGCCTGTCAATTCTTGTTCTGTGCATCGTCAACTTGTCCTTTACAGAAGTAATAAACCTTCTTTTCCCTCCAGGCTCTGGGGGCCCAGCTTTCCCATGTCCCAGTAAGTCATGTTGCCAGTACTTCTCAGCAAACACAAATTTACATAATGTCAGGATTCCATTCAAAATTATAAAATGTTTCAGGGCCTGATTTTGCAAAAGCTTTGTTCTTTTTTTGACCTAAATGAATCTTTGCTGAAATCAACAGGATTGGAATAGAAGCAGACTGTTCCTGCTGTTGGTTGGAGAAACCATAAGTGTAGTATTACCATACTTTTGTCACTTTTATTTTCCTAACCATTCAATTTGTTATATATGTCGAAGTTAGTATCTTGGTGTTTAGCTGTGTTTTTAAGACCCAACCTGCTGTTAGGAGCATCCCAAGGTTTGGAATGGACATATTGGCATTTCTGTGACTGTCTTTTAGACAATTTCATAGAATCATCAGCTTGAAAGAGATCTTTAGATCATCCAGACCAATCTTGAAGTTTGTGAGCCAAAGTCTGACCAGCATTCTCAGCTGGTATGCAGAGTTGTGAATCATAGCAGAGGGTGAAGGCAAGGGCCTATGGCTGAAAACATATGGACATCTCTTCTGGGGAATATTTATGCAAGATTTTCAGAATTCTCTCAAGAGCATGCATTAATGCCTCTGACTTACCCATATGAATTAGAGGAAAACCTTATAGTCTCCCGTGTATTTAAGTCAGCTTGTGCTTTCCACTGTAAAAGCAATGGTTTATTTGAGAAGTCTCAAAAGATGGCCCTTTATAGCTCAACTCTGATGATAATCAGAGAGATTTTCTGTTTTAAAATTTATTTTTTCTTACTTCTTTCAGAAAATATTTGTAGCTAGAGAAAACAATTGAATATTGCAGCAGAAATGCTATACTACAAACGCCACAAAGGTGTTAAGCAAAAAAATCCATAGACACACACATACAAACATTGCTGAAGGAATTTCAAGCAAACTCTAGCAGTAGACAGGAAATGCTGTATTTATGTTGCACCGAACACTGCACCAAGAAAAGGCAGACTCATGGGGACAGCAGCTGTTATTTAATTGTATAAAATTACATGCCTTTTTTTTTCTTTTTTTTTNGATTTGCTGTGGTCACAAAGGGCAGACGGAAATTCTCAAATCAGAATACAGGAGACAAAGATACGGTACCAAAGTAATGTGAAGTGATGAACTTGCAAAGGAACACAGTTTTTAGCTAATGGTGTAGGCACTTCTGTGCTGATTAGTAACAGGTTTTTTAATTAAAGTAAGGGAAAAATGAATAATTTCATAAAATCCACTTATCTATTGTGCTGGTTTCCCCTCTGGGGGCTTTTTAGTTAGATATTTAGAGTTTAAAGGAAGAGTGATTGAGAACTGAATTGTGTTGGGAAGGGTGACAAATGTAGCGGGGAGCCATAGTTTGTTCTGGCATGGCCTTAAATGGAAGCTTTGTTATATTAGATAAGGGATCACAAAATCCCCATTTAATATCATGTAAGGTAATCTAACATTGTATCAGATGTAGAGTAGCTTTTGACATAGAGATGTTGCTGTGTTGACTGTTTTAGACAGGAAGCTCACTATTATTGGGACTAAAGACTTGTATTTCCTTCTCCTCCTAAGAGTCTGGAGTGCTGGGTGTCAGTGAGTGATGAAGGAAAGGAGAGAGGGTGTTCTCCTGAGTGCTCTGGCACATCCTGATTTTTGAGTACTGTTGGATAGCTCTTGTCTGTAATCTCTTGGAACTGCAGCTTCATGTATATTATGCAGGACATGCTGTAAATGAAGAGTGTTCCACAGTCCCATTCTGAAAACAGAGGAGAAAATGTCTTCTGGGAAATGACACAAAAAGGACACTTTTAAGATAGAAGTGGGGCTTTGTTCCTTACCCTGTATTGATATGGTGCACAGCACAGCAAACAAATGGTGATGCTGCTGCTCATGATGGCAGAAGCCAAAGAACGAATTTAAGCTGGAATTTGTGCTCACTCTTTCTGTCATAGTGTGTTCTTGAACAGTCAGCTGCATTCCTAAAGGAGTTCTGTGTGAAGCATAGTGGATTCCAGCTTATATTTTTTTCAGTTTTCTCCCTTATCAGCCCTCTAGAAGGCATCACAAAAGCTACACAAACACCAAACACCGATATTTTAACAGAAAGTTCGGCTTGCACAGTGCTATGATTTTCTTTGCTGTTTCTGTTTGAGAAAATCATTGGCTTGCCTCCATGGAATATTGGCTAAACACAATAAGATAAGAGTGAATGATATGAAATAATTTTTTTTCTCTGTGAAAACCCATTCTAGGGCTGCCCCTACTGTACAGGAGACACAATTTTGTTACAAGCATCTTATTTAATTCAAATTGTGCGATTCAGTTTGGCTTGTGCTATCCTTCTGAAAGGCATTTCAGAGCAGAAGAAGGGCATTCATTGTAGGAAGATGCACAAAACAGATGGCTTTGCTGAATTTCTATATTTCCCAGCTAAAAAAGTGCTCTGAGGGCAAAACCCTCTCTCATATGTGATTTAGGTGTGTATGTTATGAGTTGTTATTTATCTTGTATCTCACTATACAACTCTATCTCTGGTTTTAATAAAGAGAATAGAATATTAAGTAGTTGCAATGCCTTTCATGTCTAATGGATGAAGGAGGCTCTGCTAGTAAGCTTTGGGTAGGTTTATGTTTCATTGCATTGAGTTGTCCCTTAAGTAAATAGGTCATGCCAAATTAAATATGGAAACCTTATCTTGTATTAAGATAACTTCATTCATAAACTTAAAAACCAAAAGCTGTTGGTGAAACCCACGCTATTGGTATGAAGGATGCAAATTGTAAGATCTGCTTCCTTAGTAATGGTTTTCTTGCTTTTTAAAATTGCAGTTGTTCCCACACTCTTAAATAGTAAAAATAATTAGACACCATAGACATCAATGAATTCCCATGTATCATAGGACCCCCAGTTCCCATTTTACCTGTGTTGTTGTAGATCTTGAGACACCACCGAGTGTTAGGATTTTTACCAGCAGAAGTCATTAATAACTCTTTCATTTAGGATTTAGAGAAGAGCATCCCTTTTGCTCATCTCTGCACAGACACCTCTAAAAGCCTTTCTCTAGAATTAATGAAAACAGATCAAAAAACATTCTTGTATGTGCTAAGTCATGGGTAAAAAATTCTGTCTTTTGTCCCTGGCCTCCCAGAAAAAGAGCTGATCTTTGCCATAGAGCTGTCCAGAGGGCAAGAATTCATTCTTAATGACTTTCAAGGGTTTGTGTTTTGTTTTTATTTCAATTCACATTGTAATTGGTGCATAACCAAAGCCTTCAAAGTGCTGTGTAGGAACAGAATTCTGGTTTTGCATTTTGGTTGGAAGCTATGACCATTTAATGGAGGCATGTTTCTTACATTTCACTAATTGCTCTCTCTTGGTCAGCACTGTGTTCAAACCCCTTTCCTAATGACACTTTCATATGTCTATAAAACAACCCATTTCCAACAAGGCCACCAAAGAGTTCTGCTCTTTACAGTCCAGGCCCTTGGAACAGGATGAATTGTTATCTTGAAAATACAAGTTCATGGAGATGAGAAAAATTTTGGATTATTTTGCTGTATTTTTAAGATGCAAAAGAAACTATTTGCAGAACTCTCCATAAGGAAAAATATATGTATTTCTGAGAGGCTAAATACTCCCCATTAAGGTTAAACATAGATGTGTGGAGAATAAAAGTTACGGGATAAAAGAAGGGTGAGAGAAAGAACTGGATCAAAACTACTTTGTTACTGCTACTTTGAATGCTCTATTTCTAGAAACTTGCCAGAAGTGCTAATTAATCTGTAAATGCAAGTCAAAGTACAGGTTTGTTACTTGAAACATATAATTATCTGTATTACTAGTGTATCTAATTGACAACTAATAATTTGTAATATGTATAGGTAGATCATTTAGTTAAAATATATTACCTGTCAGATTAGCAAAAAAAAAAGCCTTCGACATTTGGTTGTGCAAATCCAGGGCTGTGTTATAGAATAATATATTTGGATTGGAAACTACACTATTTCAGTAGTTTTATAAATATTTTAAAAATTGTTTAAAGTATGTTTCCGTATTTCACAGAATGCCCGTGTAATGGTAATTCAGTTGCAGAAGAGGGTGTCACAGAATAATTTGTTGAATCAGTCATAAAAATATTTCGGCCGTGAAAAATGATGTCACATCGTAATATATACCTGAGAGCATCTCCCCAGCTGGTGTAGGATTATTACTTACTAGGTATTCTTCACGGTTTTGCTCATTGTTTAAATGTCACAGGATTCCCCTACTCCTTTGGTGTGACAAAGCTTTAATCCTACAGGCAGAGCTGTGAGTGGGAATCAAGTAAAAACACAGTTGTGCTTGTTTTGAACAAGGTGGCTCAGGTACTGGTAGCTGTCTAACTATAGCTTAGAAGAGGGTAAGTGCCAGGGGAGCCAGGTTGTGCCTTGTGCTGCTGGAATGTTGCTGTAGAGCTGTTGTAGAGCTAAGGGCAAGAGGTCCCTATCTGGGACTGTCTGCACTTCTTGACTGTCACAGCAGGGCTACAGCCTCTTTCTATGGTTTAGGAACTGATGTTTTGGACTAAGCTTTGACTAACCTAGCTTGAAGAATTCAATTTAGCCTTCCTCCATATGTTGTAATCCTTTGAGCACACCAGTTTTATCCACACTGTGCCCAGCTATTGGGAATTCGGAGTATTTTTCAAGTACATGAAAAACTGTGGTAAAGGGTTTTTTTGCAATGTTATTGTCTGTGAATCAGGGGATTGAGCAGGACCTCTGGATCAGCCCTGACTGTGGGTAAAGACATTTCCCTTTCACAGTCAAGGAAAGAAGGAGGAAATGAGTGCCGTGAGGAAATGCAAAGCAAATGAGATGTGGTGGTTAAAACTCATTACACACCGCTAACCAGAGTGATATATTTGTGCTTATTTTTATGTGCTTAATCCACAAGGCATGGGATGCAGTAATTAAATTGTTGCTGCCATCGACAGAGGACTTGCATTCTCCTTCTGTGCTGCTCTTAAGAGAAAGGCTTTCTGTTCTTAGTATTCAAGAATGCTGCATCTTTTTTCTAAAATCTAATAGCTATATCCCAGTTTTCTTCTTAAAGTTAAAATTTCCCCTTAGCTTTCCTTACAGTCTTTTCTGTCTCTGGAGAGACACTGCCTGTGCTGCAGCCTTTGGACAGAAGTGATATTGTTATGTTTACTTGACACTTGACCTATTATCAAAGAGGATGATTGACTCTCTGCAGCACATGCTGGGATGGGGTCCCTGGGTGACACAAAGAGCAGAGTAATACCTGTCAGAATGGTCTGGTGGGGTGGATGTACACATACCTATACAGGCAACGATAGGGGTCTATGTGAGGGGAGTATTCAAGAATGAATCACTTAAGAGAGAGCAACTTATCCTGGCTCCACTGAACAGAGGGCTCTTTGTGACTCCTGCTTGCCTAAAGCTACTCCTGCAACACTTCCCTTGAAAAAGTGCAGTGAATTGATAGCATCTGTCAGAAGGAATCAGCAGGTATAGTCAGATGTTCCCTGAAGGGCTTGTGCATTAGAAATCATGGTAACAAGAGAGCTTGGTTGACGGTCCCTGGCTCCCATAAGAGGTCTTTTTGCGTTGTGTCCCTTACTGGGAATAAAAAAATGAACAGCATCACAGTATTGCTAAAGGTGAAGTTGAAATGGTAGCTCTGTTAGTCAGAGCTGTATGTACTACCCTTAATTCAACAGAAGTGTCTGTTGACACTGCTGGCACTCACAGTGATCGAGGGTGGCACAGACTTTCACACTCTCTACAATAGTTTGCAATTTCTCTGAGAAAGGATCTTCTGGGATGCCGGTCCTCAGGTTAGGCTAAGATGTGTGTCAGAAAGGTTTTTAAAATTTTTTTGTGGAATGGCATCTTTTCACATAGTGTTGGAACAGATCTTCTCTACTGACATCAGCCTTCTGTGGTGCCCAGTGACGGGACTTGAGGGAATGGCCTGAAGTTATGTCAGGGGAGTTTAGTTTGGATACTAGAAAAAGGTTCTTCACCCAGAGGGTGGTTGGGCCCTGAAACAGGCCCCCCAGGGAAATGGTCACAGCACCAAGCCTGACAGAGTTCAAGAAGTGTTTGGACAATGCTCTCAGGCACATGGTGTGACTCTTGGGGATGTCTTGTGCAGGGCTAAGAGTTGGACTCAATGATCCTTATGAGTCCCTTCCAACTCAGCATTTTCTGTGATTCTGTGATTCTGTGATATTGCCACAAAAAGTGCCACTGTGACCCACGCACACCTTTTCTACTAAATTATGCTTATTTAATACCCTAAGTACTATGAAAAATTGAAGGTTATTGGAGTTCATTAAGGTGGATAAAATTCTCCTGAGTTTTTTGCTTGAATTTCTTCTTTGACTTTATATCTTTACAAATCAACAAAAACAAATTCATGCCTCAGATTATCTTTCAGACATCAAGTGGTGTGGGATTCATTTTACTTAACCTTAGACATCTGTGACATTAAACTTTGCCTTGAGCTAGATCACTCTGAGCTGTCTGCAGTCAGTGCAAATGAGCAGGTAGTTTGAGGGCAGTGTTCATGTCGTTACATACCCATCTTGGGCTGAAGTGTATTGTGTTCCAGAAATTCCTCTCTCTGTAGGACCAAAGCAGATTAGGTTATTCCTTCAGATACAAACATCTAATCCTGGTCACATCAGTGCAATCTCTGTGAACTCACACCTTAACACACCTAGTACATGTCTACTAGCGTGCCAATAGGTAGTTTTATGTCTGATACTGGATTTATGTCCATGTTGTGGGTTGAAAGTATTTGGTTAACTTGTAAACAGTAGGTTTGGCCCAGTTACACTGCACAAGGTATCTGTTCACCTCACAAAGTAGAACTGAAATCCACTTGAGGTTTCTCACATTTATTTAGCTGAAGTTTATGTGCTTTCAAAGGGAGGAAACATTTCCATGGATGTAATTTATGCCGAAGAAGGGTACCCTGAACTTCATATGCTGTACAGGATACATACAGCTCATAGACAAACTGTATGACAGTATCTGTAAGATAACCAAAAACTGATTACTTTCCCATCACACTGCTGTACACAGTGCATTGTCTCTCCTCCACACCACTGGGATGGTTTGTGTGGAATTGCACTGTTGTTTTTGTTGGCCGTGCTCCTTCCCTCCAAGAAGCCAGGTCTTGAAGGATTAACAGAGAACTTTTATCCTAAAACTAGACCAGATTTTTAATGTGCATCTTTGTCATTAAATAGTGATTGAATTCAATGGTGTCTTTGAAAACAAAACAAAATTGAACAAAATTATTTCTCAAAAGAATCTGTTAAGGAAGAACTGACAGATCTCCATGATCTTCATCAGAATAAAGTGCCAGCTTATGTGTAGTGAAGGATGATAGTTTTCATTTGGAGATAGAAAGTATAATGTCTGAATTTAAACTCCAGAAACTGAAGAGGGAAAGATGACTAAATGAAACTATTTTAGAGATAGAAAAACTTTATTGTTACCTGAAATACTGTGGAATGTTAGCACATTTCTTTTTTTTCATGTTAGCTTTGTTGGTTTGGAAAACACAATTATATTACATTATTATTTTATATTTAGTATTTTAAATTATTGTTAAAATTCTGATCATGTGAGCTATAGATTGCTTGTTTGTCAGGGTCTGTGATTTTTAGTGTCATTTTTAGTGTCATCCACTTTCCTCTTTGAAAAAAGTGGTGTTATAAGGAAGCAGAATTTTATTAGAGTTGTTTTATTTTCTGTAAATTTGCTAGAACATTGGTGCAGCTGCTCTTTATGGATACAGAGAACAGTGAATATTTTCATCTTCAGTTGAAGCTTGAAGGACCTGAAGATACTCAGTTCCTCTTCTAATTAGATCAAATGTAAATAACTCTCTTTTTATTTATAAAGAATATAAATCTGAATTTATTAGTCATCCTTAATTCATACCTCTTCCAACCCAAAGTGTAAATGGCAATGCAGAAAAGTTCTAGTTTGGACTATCTTACCTAGCACTGTTTCCTCATTTTATTTGTCTTCTTACTGCACTTTGAAAGATGTATCTGGGTAAACACTTTTCCAGTTCTAGAAAGAGGCCATCCTGTAGTCCCCTCAATAATGAGGAACACCATCTCTCTTTTTGCATGCTGGAAATGAAAAGCTTGAATATGCAGATAGTTTGCCTATAGGAATGCCTTCTGTGTTGAAACCTGACATACACAATCTTCATAAAATAAAACTCTGCCTTGTCTATTATTCTATAATAGCCAATAGATAGATGGGGAGGATATTGAAAGGAAAAATCATAAAAGAAGAAAATGAGTATGACAGAAAATAATAGATCTGGATAATTTTCTGAATTACTGTCAGTGAGTTGTCCCATATACAGAATAGATTATTAATAAATCTGCTCAAAGTAAATGCATTGTGAAAATCTAGTAATTTGCAATTATTAGGTATTTCATATACTAAGATAACAGCATATTTCGCTGAAGACAATGAGTATATGTTCCAAAGTCTTATGCCAAAGATTAATTCTAATTGTTATTCTAAAGGACATATTTCAGCTGTTGCTATTCCTTTCCTCTGTGTGAATTAGAGTGGCTTTTGAATATGATAATACCTGAGTTTATCACTCCTGTGTTTTCCTTAGAAAGCTATAGCTCACATCTTGTGATAGTGGAAACACAAAATTAGTCTGCTTCCTTTTTTTTCCAATTTTAAAAAATTCTTGATTTTGTTATAGTAGAAGATTTTAAAGCCAAAGTTATTAAAACTAAAATTATGCAGCAGTATGAATCAAGAGAGTATTTGGAGGGCGGAGGTCTCCCCCTCTTGTGGTTGACAGTGTCATCAGAGCTAAACAAGTGGCTGTATCTGTTAGATAGCTTTTTAGGGATTGAGGCATGGTTTTCAGGTAATATGTAGTGGAGTTGTTGCTTGCAAATTTAGTGATGGGATTAATTAGGCAGTTGACAAAACTCTACAAATGTCATGCAAGATCATAGCCCAAAACTGCCTTCTGACTTTTTATGCTTCTGTTGTAAGATGCCCAGTTGAATTATGCTAGATGTGACTTTTTGAGTGGTATTGAGTATTCATTTTGGTATTTTTAAGGAATATTGATTGCACATAACTTTGTGTGAGGGTTGCAGCTCCTCTGATGGTGGGAGCGCAGCATGTTCTCAGAAAGGAAACTCATTGAAAAAAGGAAACGAACTGTTCTCTACCAGAAAACTGAACAGCATGTGGAAACCTCATGCAAACACAAATTAACTGCAAATGGAGGGACAAATGGGCTTGGCAGCCTGTCCTTAAAACGTCATTCAGAGAAAAAAAATAAACTCCTTCACGTGGAGTACATATGAAGGGGGTAGGGAGATTATTCAAGATTTCATGTCAAGTATATTTGTTTCAGCAAAATTGAAAACTTCATGCTGCATTTCCTTTATTTTTTTTTTGTCAATGGGTTGATATGTTCTTGAACTGCTCCAGGTAGCACTGAACATAAAGGTTTCCCTCTCCTTCATTTTACTTAACAAGAAATAGTATACACACATCATACCTTCAGCTGACCTGAAGAACAGAGCAACTAGTTGAGAAGAAATTCATGTTCAAAGAGCCATTAATCAGCTCTGGCTGATTACCTTGTATATCTGGCATCTGTCATATGTTTATGCCAGGCATCTGCCTGAGCAACCCAGGACACAGGAATGCTCTGGAAAATGACATTTTTTATTCTTAGGGTTAATGTGGTGGGTTGCTACCCACCAAGTTGCTCTAGCAATTGTCCTTTCAATAGGACAGGGGCAGAAAATACAAAAAGCTCTTACAAGATAAGGTTAGGGAGCTCACTCAACAGTTGCCATCATGGGAATAAAAACCTCAACTCGGGTAAGTGAATTTTATATTTTATTGGCAATTAGTAACAGAGTAGGATAATGACAAGTTAAAAAAACCCTAAACACATTCCCCCCCACTCCCTCCTTCCTTCCAGGCTCAACTTTACTCCTGACTGCTCTACCTCCTCCCCACTGAGCAGCTCAGGGGACCAGGGAATGGGGTTTGCAGTCACTTGATAACACTTTTTCTCTGCCACTTCTTCCTCCTTCCCTTGCTCCATCTATGGTACACTGTCCTTCATGAACTTCTCCTATGTGGATCTTTTCATGGGACGCAGTCCTTCAGGAGCAGACTGCTCCAGCATGGATCACAAGTCCTGTCAGAAAACCTGCTCCAGCACAAGCTCTCTATGGGGTCACAGCCTCCTTCGGATGCATTCACCTGGTGGATGGTCCTCCAGGGACTACGGGTGGATATCTGCTCTCCTGTGGACCTCCATGGGCTCCCTTCTGTAGGAGCGAACTGCCTACTACACCATGGTCTTCATCATGGGCTGCAGGGGAATCTCTGTACTGGTACCTGGAGCACCTCCTGCCCCTCCTTCTTCGGTGCTCTTGGTCTCTATAGAGCTGTTTCTCTCACACATTCTCCCTTCCCTTTCTCAGCCGTAGTTGTGCAGCTCTCTTACCCTTTCTTAAATATGTTAGTACAGAGATGCTACCAATATCTCTGATTGTCTCAGCTTTGGTCTGTCTTGGAGCCAGCTGGAAATGATTCTGTTTGACATGAGAGCAGCTTCTGGTTTCTTCTCACAGAAGCCACTTCTGTGTCGTGGCTGAGTCCGAACGGCGAAATAAGAAAAACGCAGAATCCCAGGATCAGAGATGAAAGGAAGCAGCTTTAATAATTTCCAAGGGTTTTTATATACTAGTTCGCAAAAGGTATGTTAAGTGGCATAAGGCAATTGGCCATCTGGCCATCCATCCCTTGAAGGGACTGGTCAAATTCTAAGACACCCATTTCTAAATATTTTCCTAGTCAAAACCATAACAATCAGGCAAACATCCTGCAGGTGCAAGAAGTTTACAAAACCGTAACATAGTCTGAGATAGTTTGCATGGGAAAGACAGAACTCTCACAAAATGCTGCAGAGAGCCGAAGAAATTCTCTGCTGAAGCTTTTTCAGTATCCACACTTCTGTAGCTCCCCCCAGCTACCAAAACTTTGCCAGGTAAACCAATGTTTGCTAACTCTTTTCCCATCCATATTGATGCTGTCCACAGTCTATAGGAAAATACCTGTAGGAATATCTGCCAGATATCAGGATAGAACAAAAGCCTCATACTTTAAGTGTTGTGTATGTGTAATGTGGTGTTACATAACAGCTGTGCTTAGTTGGTGTGTAAAAAGCAGTGTACTGCAAAAATACAAAAATAAATCTATTAGTGTGCATGCTGTAATGAAACCAGCAACGGTTTTAAAATTAGGAACACAATAAATTCAGCCAAATCCCAGGAAAACAAATAGAGAAAAATACCTACTGCAAAAATATAAAACCAACCAACCAAAAACCAAAACCAAAACCAAATCCTACATATAGGAGAAAGAACAAAGGGAATTTTACTTTGCATTTTTGGGAATCAGAGCTGACTGATGTAAGATGGTTTCAGCACACAGCTAGTAAAAGGTGAGTAGTGATTAACCTTACCTTTTTTTTTGTGAAGGAGCTGACTATGGGGCTTTGCAGGTAGACTCTCACCTTGTCCTTCCACTTTCCTCTGAAAGCCATAAACTTCCCACCTCGTGTCCTGCTCCACCTCTTAGGAGAAATCATCCATTTTGCATTTCAGCCAAAAGTCTTAGCACTGCTCACTGTCCTGTATTCTTCCATTTGTGACACTTGGTGGCTTTTGTTTTGCTGGACTGACAGTTGAAATTAGGAGCCATGTAGGTCACTGGAGGTCTTGCTCTATGGTGACCCTTGGTTTCATCAGTGTCTCATCTAATGAAAGCCCTGGGACATGTCTCGTTCATATTCTCATGTTCTACTTAAACATTTTTTTTGAGCATTAGCTTGATAATTGCTATGATTACTGGTAGGCCTGACTTGATATTTAGGTTGGGGAATGCAAACAAAATACGTAGCCTGTGAACTCCAAAGCACATATTCAGTTACTTGAACAATGAACACATCTGATTCTTCCCCAGATCCCTACAGTTCATCATTTGGGACTGACAGAGCAGTATCCAGCAGCAACATTTTGTTTGCCATGGGTAGAGGAAGTCCTAAAAATCCACTTGTATATGCAATAAATGGCTAGAGAAGGGAGAGTGATTGTCTTAATGGCAAAAGCATTTCTAAAAATCTATGCCTCTGCTGTAATGAACATCCATTTAATATCATGAGTTCTGAATTGCTTTCCACTAGTGTCCCAATAGACCATGGTCTTTCTAATGAAGTTTAAAAAGCAAAGTTGAAACTATTTTACTTTTCTGAACTAAGAAGTTGTTTTAGATGGAGTGATGATGGTGGACTTCCAGTGGGGTAAGTGAAGCGGTGGAGTCCAATGGCAAGCATTTGTTCCAGCTTCCTGTATTTATTAGTGCTGAATCAGTTGTCTTCTCCATATATGATCAAGTTTATTAATTTGAGGTTGCTTTTCAAATATAATTGTATTTCACTCAATTCCACCATTAACTTTTAGATTTATACTTGTCAATTGGTACCAACATTTATATAAATTATGTAACATGGTATATTGTCAGGTTAAAATGATAGGAATCTTTGGTAGGTAATGTTTACCATTGTACTACTTTACATTTGATGAATTTCAAAGAATATTTTCAGCTTCAAAAATACATTTTTGAAAGGGCAAATGTTTTCTCCAGTTTTCAGTGTCTGAGTTTCAATGTCATGATTTAGAGAAGCACAGTTTTTATTCTTAATGCAAGTGGAGTTATATTTAAATAAAAATGGTATGACTTTTATAGAAGCACGAAGACATAGTCAGTTTTCCCTTCGTATGACATCTGAAGTGATTTAGTCAAGTGCATTTTTCATTTTAACAATACTGGATAGGGAAGAGAGTGAGGTTATTTGTCTTGCAAAAAAATGAGCGGACTGTCTTTCAAATACCTTGTAGTTTTATGAAGAAGATTTTTTATCTAATCAGGTCATATCCCTTTTCTGAAGACCTGAATAAACTTTACATAGTCACACATTTTGAAATAAGAAGGAGAATCATGGGTGCAATGTACTCCACTCTTCTACATTTTTGAAAACAATTTGTTTTACCCTATTTTAAAATGTTTATTTTGTCTGTGTTCTATACAATGAGGTAATTTGTGTTAAAAATAAATATTTTTGCTATTGGACATCAACCACCACAGTCCAAAGTTGCTGGCCTTATCTGTGAGCTGCGAACATACTTTTTATAGACAACCACAAGTATTGTCTTACAAGCTGTTTTTCAGAAACCTCCTGTTATGTATTGGAAAGCCATCCTATTCTTCTCTAAAAGCACAATACCTCTCCAAATGCCTTAACTTTTTTTCATTAACAGATTGATCTCCTACTGTAAAAAAGCTACTCACACAGTGAACTACATTGATTTAATTAAATTGATAATGAGAGTGCAATTGACAAGCTGGGGATGTGGAAAATTGCAGGGAAAGAAAGGAGAATGTTGTACTTTCTCTGTGTTTAAGTCTCCACATTTGATAGCAAACATATCAAACACCTGTTCAATAACCTTTCTTCAAAGAATCTTTCTTAGAGAAGCCAGGCTGATGCAAATAGTCCCGTGCCTTCGAGGTCTCCTACTAAGTTTGGATAAGACCTAATGTCCAGGGTGGTGCAGAACAAGGAGAATGAGATAAATTCCTTCTACTATAGCACTAAAAAAAGAAAAGGAGAAAAACCTCAGCAGGAAACCAGACATATTTTGACTGTCTCCCACACCAGACATACATATTTTCATCTCTTCCCTTCACAATCCAAATGCCTTCTCTCCAAGTAGTGCAACAGGTATCTCAGTCTAGCGTAAGCGGGCTATACAGCTGCACACTTATAATCCTTCTGTGCTTCCCAAGTTCCTTTTAAAGAGTAGAGGAACAGGTGCCACTGGTGCTAGGGGTAGCAGTGACTTGCCCTGTCTTAAGATAGAGCTTGTTTAATTTACAGCTGAGATTATATGGCGCAGTTGTTTGTGGCAGCCAGAGAGAGGCAGATAACAAATTCACACTAGTTATCTGTGACCTTTGAGAAATCTATCTGAAGGTGGTTTCACAGAGTGGAGATTGTTAGCACAGATTGCCATGTTGCTGCCCTAATAACACCTATAGAAGGAAATATCTGGTGAAGGTGGTGTTAGCAAAGCCAAAGCAAAATGTATTTATTTATAAAATAACTGAAGTTTTTAGCCAAAGTCTTTCTAAACATACTTTGAGCCATGCAAGAAGAGGTTAGATGGTTATTGCTAGAACTCCTGTCTTTGTGATTTTCCACCCAAAAGAAGACCCTGAAAAACATGTTTGACTTCATTGAAAGCATCAGCATTCATCAGTGACATGACGAATCAGAGAAATTATATTTGTCATTTTTTCCCACTTCAATCCAAATGATTATAAATGCACATTTCCCCATAGTTATGAGGTATGGCTTTTAGGTGAGAATGGTGTTTTCCATTGTCAGTTTCTGGAGATTACATTCAAGTGGTTTCATGGATGGCACACGATCAGGAGGGAACCCTGAACTTCAAATATCATCTTCTAGAAGTTTCAAATTCCTCAAGCCCCAGTCTAGGTGACAGTTCATCTCCAAAGAGCTGCACATGAAATAAAGCTGCCTGGCTTTTGGCACCTCTTGTAAAGCTCATAAATAATAATTTGATATGAAGAATGGAAAACCCATATCAAACTTAAGCATCTTAAAGAAAAGAATAATACTGACTGAAAAAAAGATTGTTTTGTTCCTAACCTCTTGCTAAGAAAATAAAAAAATCAAAATGTGCAAGGACAGTATATTAACGGTGTAAAGTAAGTAATAAATGGCCTTTAAATGCCTGAAGAAATTATTTTATATTAGGGGGTTAACATATACAGCTGATGGAATTTTATGAGAAAGAAAACAAGTGATGCCCATTCTCTTACAAATTTTGTTTGTTAATAAATTCCTGTCCTGCTCTTATATGTTGGCACATTTGGAATTTATAAGGATGATACACAGAGAAAATGCAAGACAACCAGCTGTAATTTCAATGTGACCTTGACTTGACTTGTGCTAGTAAAATGGTAGTAAAAATGATTGAAAGGAAGGGCGAGAAGGAGGACTATGGAAACTATGTCCAAATGATTTACTGCTACATACACTGTAAATATCTCCAGAATCCATGCTTTCGTTTACCAGTAAATTGAGGTGTATTCTTTAGTTCCAGACACTGTAGCTACTCCAACAAAATCACAAAAAAAGGTGGAGGGCAATGAGAATGTGGTAGGTAGGTGTCTTGCCTGAACTGTAGGAGACTGCTTTTGTTGTGGACAATTTCACTTATGCCAGTCATGAGCTGGGCTATACCAGCTTGCAAGGGAATGGTGCTTAACACTCTCAAAACTGGAATATTTTTGCTTCTCTCAAGTGGGTAAATAAAAAACCTCAAGGAATTCAAAACTGATAATCAGTTTAAGAAAAGTGTGACCTGGCCTTGTTGGGTTGAAGTTGCAGATGTGTGCACAAGGGTTACTCATTCTTCCCCTTTTTGCAGAGACAGTGCCATGATGAGAAAAATGAAGATTATGAGGGCCCTGGGGATACAGTGGAAATGTGGCCTATGTTAGTATAACTAAAGCTAATATTTTAGCTCTGTGACCACTCTGCACTGGTGTCATTCCCTCTAATTCTCTAGGAATTACTAGAAGTTTGCAGGCTTTACCAGAATCATGTCTTTTGAAAAAGAAGAATTTAAAGATTTTTTTTTAGTGTACTGTTTCCCAGTGCAGAGTATTCATCAAAGTACAGAGTCTGTGCATAGATCAGCAGCAGGTATCTACAGTACTGCAGAGTTTCTGTAGCCAGAGCAGTCAAGAGCTCCAGCTTTTTGCTATCACGATCCCACTCACTCAGTAATAATGGAGCACAAATAGGAGCATTTCTCAGAATCTCATCTCTCTGATAATATGACCAGCAAGTCTGCAGGTGAAAAACCCATCCATTTTCGTATCCTTTCACATGCTGAGACAGTAGCAACTGCTGGTTGGAAACAGAAATTAATGTCACAATATGCTCATATGCAAAAACAAGTGGCTCTGCAGAAGAATTTTATATTCTCTGTTTTCAGTATGGGCAGTATTTTGCAAACTGTAGCAGGTTTCAGAATGGAAGAAACTTTCCTGAGTCTCTTGCAGCTGTAAACTGACAGGTTGAGTTTGTCATTCAGAGCAAATGCCAACTGATATAAGATAACCAAGCAAATCATATCTTTGCCATATCTTAAATACGTTTACTTGATGAGTTTTGTCACTGTGTCTTAGGAATGGTAACCTGAAGGCTTTTTAAAAGTTTTTGGGAAGATTTGACCCTATGAATGCTTCCTGTCTTTGACTGGAGCATCATGGGATTTGAGCTCATCAGTTTTATGTTATAGCCCTCATTTTCATGGGCTCTGACTGTTCTGAGCTTTTGAATATGCACATGCTGAGTTTTTGAAATATGCGCACTCCTAAGCGCTGAAAATCTGACCTAGGCTTTTCAGGTGATGACTTTTCCTGAACAGGGACAGGAAATTACTTAAAATTTATATACTGCAGAGTTTTTTAATGTAACTTCATGTAATTTCACTAGAAATTTGATAATATTGCTGGAAAGCCTAAATAGATTAGTTTCAACAGTCTAATAAGAATAGTAAGTAGGTTAAAAAATCTCTGACAATTGTGGTGAACTAGATATTATTTTTCTCAGTGCCAGTCAGGGAATTAGAAAGTCAAGGTAAGCTGTCTTGCTAAACAGCACGTGAAAGCAGCATTGTGCTTGCTGCAGGTTGTAGTTCATTCTATGCTCTTATTTAAATTGTTACATGAGTGGTTCATCTTTTTCAATATTCTCTCTTTAATATACCTGGCTATACACAGGAATTTCCTCCATGTAGGTATATCTAGGCTCTAGCATACACAGAGGAAAAGGGTAATATTTAGGAGGTCTTTTCTGTAACTATTTCAGGCAGCCAGCCCATTTACTGGGGCTCTGGGGAGCTTAGAATTGCTGGAGCTGTTGTAACCTAAGTGGAAGCCTAGCAATGCAAAGTCTAATTAAATTAAAACCACCACTAAAAAAATAAAATTTAAAAAAAAAAGGCAAGAGAAAGAGGGAGCAAATATGTTCTGTCATCTTACTCCTTGTTTGCAGTGGTTTCAGCTCTCTCCATGTCTCAGTATTCAGGATGTCCACTACAGAGTACAAGATGTGCCCAAAGCACACTGAGCAATCTGCAGAGATGTTCTGCACTCACTTTTGCACAGCTGTGGGCTACTGTGCATGAGGGTCTGTGCACTCAAGAATCAGGCTGTGTTCTACAGTGCAACTGAACTGTAAACACCTGCGGGTTTTAGGCTGAAAAAGAAGCTTCGATTTTTCTTTTTAGGCTGGCCTAGTGAAGGAATTAATGTTATTTTTTTTCAACATTATTACAATGGAAAGTGATCATGATATTCCCCATGAGATCTAACTGGAATTTTGTGAAGCAGAATCACTCCTAACAGCTTCTCAAGGGAGACCTCAAGTAAACCTGGCAACCTTGAGGGGATTAGCGGGTTCATACTGGGCAATGTGACAGTCAGAGCTGAGAGGGTGTAGAAGCTAATGACTGACTCATTAGGGTGCTTAAAGACTTTGTGGAGCTTTGCATAAGAAGTGGTAAACCCAGTATTGTGACCTATAAGATAAACAATTATTTATGAACTATTTTAGTTCCTCTTGTAGTTGTCGTTCCCCACTCTCTGTCCTGACCTGTTCTGTACTGCTGCTAGGTACTCTTAAGTTCTACGTATTGTTCATCCCAGTGGGGAATTGGGGATGTGATAATTGCAGAACAGTGGAGGTGGCTAATAAAACTGTAGTTCTATAATGAGCCCTGCTTTTTCTAGCTTATTATTTTTTCAGGAATTCTTCCTTTGGGATAAAAATCTGTTGAGTCAGAAAGGCATAAGGACAAGTGATGTGGGTTTAGATGCTAAATGAGTGTGTTCAAGAGATACTACCTGCCAAAGAAGTCATTCCCTCCCTAATTAATGGTTTATCAGGGTGTCCTGCCTGTCTTTTTTGTTCTGCAGTGAGGTGCACAGATGCAAAAAAGGAGATTTAGGGTCCAATATGGACAAATACCTCTTACATTTATAATGTGAAATAATAAAATGAATACCTTTTGAAAGACTCTATTTTTAAAATTACTGCAGAATCTTCAGAAATTCTCTTTTACATGAGTTTAACTCTTAGAGATAGGTAGCACTTGGCACTGAGAAAATCATAAATATGAATTAAAATGCTTCAAATGTATGTCTACAATTTCTATATACAAACCAGTACCTTGATGTTATTAACCCTACCAAAATGCTGAAGATCTCATGGATTAATTGTTATGAAGAATCATGGCCAAGTTAATAGGAATAAGAAGCAGCCAGCTAGATATGAAAAAACCCCCTAGATCTTAAAAAGTGGAGGGTGTTCCTATCATTGTAGACAAGAGGAGGCCAGACAGCAGCTGAAAAGAGAAAGCACTTAAAAGGCAAAAATCAAATAGAAAGGCAATTTCTATAACAGTTACCAAAAATGAGACCAAAAGATGGGATTTTATATCTAAAAAAATTTGAAAAACACACACCAAATTACTTCCACTATCATTTGGAAAGTGAATTGATAATTTGGTAGCACTGAAAATGAAGGACTGCTCGTCTTGGGAGAGTTTACAACCTTGATTTTTGTTTGTCTTGGATGCTAAGAGCTCAAGAAATTATGGGCCTTGGGCCCCTCAGCAATATTCCTGGTAGCAGCTGAAACATGCTTACAAACACCTGTGCGCAGAGCAGCCACTGCCACAGGCTGGTTTGGGTGGGGTCCCCCTGGTGACAAGGTGTGTGTGAATCTTGAAGTTTTGTTTTATTAAAGTTCTTTTCCAACAGCTGTCCTTGTATAACTGGAGGAAAGCACAGCTGTTTTCATTCATAAACATGGCTGAAACTCCCTGGCATTTCTTTGTAAAGTGTAGACAGGTTGGTTTTGATTGTGAAAGACTCAAGGACTTTGCAGACAGATTGAACAATGAGCCAGGAAAACATTGTGGAGCATTTGCCGGCAATCCCAGGGGAATGCTGGAGGGCTTAGACGGAGAGCCACGAGACAGACACAAGTCAATGGGAAAGACTCTGACCCAAAAAGACCCATGGAGCAGGTGCTATGTATGGATGTACACTAGTGCAGGAAAATATTTTAATAATTAATGGTGACCATAAAGCACAATATGGCCCTATTTCAGCACAGGAAAAAGGTAATTATAAGGGTTCTGCAGCAGAATATTGGTTCATTTATTTGATGTATAGTTCGGGCTTTATCCTTTGAGAATTGTTTTATGTGGATGTATTTAAAAATAGAGTAATGTTTGTGCTTTTGCCCGCCATAGGATTTATGAATTATACAGCTTTTCCAACCTATTAAAATCCAGTATTGCAAGAGAACAAGGATTTAAAACAAGATTGGAGGATAAAAAGGTGCAAAGACCTGAAAGAACTAATGTTTGATGAAAGTACAAGGTAGAGTGTAGTAGGGCCATTGCATAACCTTGTCCCTGACCAGTCTGCATGGTCTGAGTGTCCTGTGCTGCTTTCCTTCAGCCAGTCCTGTTAACTGAAAAACAAATTTTTGAATTTTGGATAAAAAATTTCTTCCAAGTGCCTATCTTTTTCCCCTCTGTGTCATTTGTAGACATGGTTCTTAGTAGCTGTCAATATACATTCTTTCTTTCCTTATGGGTGCAGTCTAGAAATTAACTTTGAAGTCCCTGGAACAGTGTCTGCAGATCATTATCTATGTAAGTCCCATTTAGTTCAACTGAGATCCATCTAAACTTAAGGATGTTGTCTTGAAAACCGTTTTCCGGAACAGTCCTCAGAGTATCTTGGAAAGATTCCATCCTTGAAAAAAATCAGTTCAGTGTTCCTAAAGATCTGCCTATGGGAAGTTAACATGATCTTTAACCATTTTCCCTGCTATACATTTCCCTTTTCATACATTTTTAAGGAGCGCATTTTGTTAGGAGCATCTCAGCACTCATAATGAGCATGAGTAATACTCTGGTATGTTTGACTCAAACTTGAACAGAGTTAAAACACAGTCTGCTTCAAGGAGACAACTGGTTTTGCATTCTCTTTAAACAAAGAGAGAGAATAAAGGTTGTTCTGCCTAGGAAGTGCGTTCCTAGCAGTTGCTCCGTAGTGCCTGTGAAGGCACTGTAGCCTTCACTGTGTACGCAGTTTGTGAACATACCTGAGCTCAAACTGACCTAAGCAAGCCCTGGTTCTGCCAGAATGCCAGGGACTGTTGGCTGCAGATTCCCAAGAAGGGGAGGCTGTGAGTTAATACTGTGCTGACCTCCATGACAGTGACCACACCTCACTGAGCTCTCTGGAGGGAAATTTGGAATTGGCCCCTGGAGATGTTGTCGTGGCCGTGACTGCGCAAGATTCCATTCACAGTTTGTGTTGTAGTTTAAATGGAGTTTCAGGATGTAGATCCAGAGCTATCTTCTACCCCTGATGAAACCTGCAATGCTTGTATCTTCAAAGAGGTGAGTAAAGCCAGTCCAATCTCTCTTTTCAATACAGAATTAAACTGTTTGTAAGAGGACTACATTATGCCACAAGAGGAAAATGAAAAGAAAGAAAAGGAGCTGCATGGAACTGCATCTGTTACTTTGATGGCACCAGAGGCATTTCTTTTAGTGAGGCAAGTTCTCCACAAGGATTTTGCTGGGAACCTCTTGGAATGTAGCATGGTGCCACACTCCTTCCCACTTTTTGCCTGGCTTTCCTTTGCATGGAAAACAAAGCATGAGATAAAGAATAGAATTGTGCCAATGTGCGGTCAGCCCTACTCCCACCATGAGACAAACAAGGCCTATGAGTGGCCCCTAAAAACTGGGAAGCATACCTTTGTCTGGTAATATAGATTATCTTGGTGGTACAGAACACAGCAATAGATTCCTTTGGTTTCCTTTGGTTTCCTTTGTCATTGATGTGAGAAACAGGCCGGTTTGAGGAGCTCGTGTGAACTACCTTTTGCATCTGCCTGTCTCTTTCAGTGAATATAAAAGGAGTTTGGGCAGCTGAACTCTCATCGTAGGTACCAAAGTCTGGTGGAATGGTCTGAGACCAGAGAGTCCTTCAGTAGGGCCTGAGCAAGTGCTCTGTCCTTTGAGTTTTTCAGGAGTCTGAGGACTCAAAGTGATGCACAAAGTCTAGATCCTGGGGAAGATCCCAGCATACGTGAGAATTAGGAAGAATGGTTCACTCATTAATTTTTGAACAGAAGGGAAAAAGGGAAACAGATGCAGTCCTCACTGAAATTGCATATAAATCGTGTTTTCTGGCGACTAAGTAAATAAATACTCTTCTACCTTGCTAGTGGTGTGGTGCTATGCAGTCTTTTGTGATGTAAGGTTTCAGCCAGAGGGGACAGGAAATTATTCAATTCTAGCATGTGAGTGTCAGTAATTGTTTTTCCTAATATGAATTTGAAATGAAATGTACTGCAAAGAATATTTCAGTTATGGGAAAGATCAATCCACTCCCGGGGCCCCTATCCTTGTTAATAAGTTGCTTCCTTGCTAGTAGAAACTCAGTGATCCTTAAAAAATCCAGAGGCTTTATTTTAAAAACATCGATGCTGCTGCAGGCAAGGTGATTGCAGCCGTTAGTTCCTCTTTATGTCAGAGGAGGTTCTGGCATCAAAACCCCAGAGGATTCCTGAACTGTCTCACCAATGCCTTAAAAAGAGAAAGTCCTTATTGCATTCACAGGAGGAAAATCACTAAAGTGGGAAATTTCCCCTTTACTAGTGTGTCTGATGAACTGGAAAAATCAAAGCAATTGTAAATGAAAAATATTGTCTAGTTTTCTTATTGTTTAAGTGTTTTACACCCTGCATGTTTGGTTCAGGTTTCATATATTTTCCCTAGTAGCCATGAAGAATGAACCGGGAGACTGCTAAACTGTGATTGCACAACTTTATGGTTCCTTTTTCAGTAATCTGATGTTTTATGTGGTGTCAAAGATGTTTATAAAATAGATGTCTAGCCTTTCTGAAGCAGAGCCAACCTTTTCAAACCAAACAGATG
This sequence comes from Edolisoma coerulescens, assembly GCA_013397115.1. Taxonomy (NCBI): domain Eukaryota; kingdom Metazoa; phylum Chordata; class Aves; order Passeriformes; family Campephagidae; genus Edolisoma; species Edolisoma coerulescens. The sequence goes on from VWZW01002309.1 coordinate 2,074,424, forward strand.
TGCTATTAGTACTAACCATAATTATTAAATAGTAATTGTTTTGCCTTAATCTTTAATAATGTCTAAAATAAAAATTGTCAGAAAAACTACTGCCAACAAAAATTCTCGTATAGCTAAATAATCTTTAAAGCTGAAGTTACAATACAGAAAGCAATATCCCCAGCTGATCCGCACTAAAGGAAGCAAAAAAATGAACAGCTGCCTTTTTGCTAATTTGCTCTAGCCTATTTAAGCTAACACAATGGAAAAGGACATTCAGGCAACTTCAGGACCTGTCATCTGCTTTACCAGTTTTAAAGCAACTCCTGAGAGAAAACCTCATCAGAGAGGTGGAAGAGGATTGAAATGAGCAGGAAATACAGCATGTGTTTCTCAGAGAAAGTCAATTGCTCACCTCCTGATGTTTGTCTAAGAACCAACATGTAGGAAAATTACTAAAGCTGGAGTAGTTGGTCAAGAATAAAAATTCTTCCTTTGCAAAGAAGAATGTGTTTCAGAGAAACTCCAGTTCAATGACTTTTTGATGAATTTAGAGGGGAATTCTGGTTAGCTCTGAGGTTCTTATTGGATCTGCCTGGATCTTGAAGAACTGGATAATTGGAGTTTCCCAGCCCTGTGGCTCTGGGAGCAGTTCATGTGGTAGGAGAATGCAGGGGCTGAAGATCCCATACACTTGTGGCAATGTGTGCTGCAGGTGGACATGAAACTGACTGCCAAAACTGTTTGCTATTTAACATTGCTGGCTTTAACAGATTTTAAGTATTTGCTTCCAGAAGTGTAGTGAGAGACTAGGATGATGAGGATATACCTCTGTCTCTGTTCTGCTTTGCCTCACTCTTCTTCTCCACTGTCTCTCTACAGACTTTATTACTTGTCTTTCTTTTTGGCCCTTCAGGTTCTCTTCTAGTTTCTTAGAGTCATGAGCTGCCTTTTCTCTTTCTTGGACCCTCCTCTGGCTGATGGATGTTGGTAATAGGGGTTATAAGTGGCTGGAGAAAGCATCAAGAGCCAAAGATGGGGAGGGAGCAGGTGGCTGTGGTAGTGAAGGCAACAGCAGGTACTTTGCAGTGATTCTCCTTTCTGGTGGAGAATCCCTTCTCCTCTGGGAGAGGGACATCGTGCCACTAAATTATATGTGAAAATATTTAACTGAACTGTGAAATTTCTTTTTTTTGTTGTTGAGAAAATTCATCTGGGAGAATATACTTTGTGTCCCCATGTGAAACAAAAATATGAACCAATCAGGTTCCTTTCATCCAAAGATGATCCAAAATTCTTAAGTATTAAGCATTGTAGAGAAAACTTTAACAAAGGTTGCTTTATCCTTACTTACAATTGGTTTTCATTCCTTGTCTCAATTTTATGTGGGAATGAGGGAAGACATTGCCAAATATATTTAGTTTTCAAATAAACCAATAGAGTAGAGCTGTGCTTAGGACATGATTAAAGAGGGTATATCATCCAAACCAAGCATGTGTGTTAGTAGAGATGACAAACTGTTACTTTGGACTTCAGGCAGAGTTATTGATGCCAGGCTGAGCAGGTGTATTGATGAGGAAAGTTCCCTCTCAATAAATATGTAAATGTGTGTGTGTAGTTGAAGAAGATGGGCAGAGACAGTCTCTGAGCTAATGGATGGGTGATTTTTACAGGTAGCAGTTCCAACTCATGCATAACATTTTCCTTTTGTCTAGAATGCTGGAGGGCTTGCATGTTCTGACCTTTACCTGATCTGACTTTATGACTGTGCATCTCCCACTGGTGTTAGTGGGAAGAAACACTGTTGATGGTCTCTGTCAGTGTGTTTGCTCTGGAGAGACAGCCAAGATAGCTGTAATTAAGGTAGAGTAGCAGCAGCAGTCTAGCTGTGGTCATAAAGAAACCCCATGCCTTTGTGGGAATAGTGCTTCCACCAGCTGTCTTGCTGGTTTAGAAATAGCTTTAAGGCTTTGCTTCAGCAATACTTCCTACCCCATGATCCAGACATGCTCCTTGAGACATAGACTGTGGTCCATGAAATGACTGGAATTGCCTTGTTTTCTTCTCATAAAAGTTCATTTCTTTTCAAAGCAGTGATAAAAAATAAAAAGGAATGAATGAATACTCATGTTTTGCTCCAATTTTTGCTTAGTTATAAAGGAACAATTGGAAAAATGCAGTGAGTTGTGGTGGCACAAATGGGCAGTGATTTCTCAGGTTAAAGGAGGCTGATAAATGTTCAACTCCATGCTGTTCTGTTGCAAATGGCTTGTGTCATATACCCCCCAGAAGGAAAATGTATTTTGAAGCATAGCTGTGAGAGAGGAGGAATGACTGCATAATGGAAAATACCTCTTTGCACAGTTTATAACATGGAAAGGCACTACTTGGAAAACTTTTCAGAGGTTCTATTTTTGTGTTAAGGACCATACAAATATAAATGCAGAGTGGCAGGTTAGAGCAGGAACAACAACACTTTGTGAGCCATTTCTGGCTGTCCTTAGTTCTCTTATCATTCTCCACTGAGCTGTCACCTCCTGCGGCATTGAACTATCATTTCAGGAACTTCTGATTTGGTGGAAGGGCAGCCATTCCTTTGAAGGAGAGTAGGATTTATGCCAGTAGTTCAGAAAGGACCAGAGAAAATTGCTGCTTGCCTCAATCTAATTTGCTTCCAGGGCTTTTCCCCCTAGCTATTTTTTAATGGGGTGTGTGATTAGTGGGGAAGCAAAGTTGACTTACATTTACAGATTGCATAATCTCTGCTGAATACCAGGAATCCCCAAGGCTCTGGCACTGCTCTCAGTAAAACAGCAGGCCTTTCTGAATGGCTTGCATTTCTCTTGCCATTAATTCTCCTTTAGCTTTTTCTGCTTGTCTGTTTCCCCTTGCTCATCTAGTAAACTAAACTAACCTTATTTACCTCCCTCAGGTCTTTTTTAGATTTTTCCCTGCAATTAGTCATCTGTGTCGAGAGAAAACTGAAGCAGGTTTACAGTATTGCTAGTGCAAAGGTTGCTCACATGAAAAAGAAAGATCTAGCTTCCAAATTCATTGACAGAATTATGGAAATTTGCCTGTTGAGGAGGTTACTTGCAAAGCTTTTGGCTGTATTGCTCTGCCTTTGCACCTTCTCTCTTGGCTTTAACCTGAATATGTTTTCTGGTGCTGTATCATGTGGGTTATTGCTGCTAATTGTAAAATATGTCACACATTAAATCCAGAACACAGTGATACTTGGGCACACTTGTGCAGATCCTGAAAAAGTATAAGCAGTCTAAGCAGCTTAGTGCTTTCAATTTTAAGACATTAAATGGAATTTCTATTTGTTGTTTTTCCCTTAATTTTAAAATCCAAAATTTTAAAGGCAGAGAGCTTTTCCTCTAAGTGTAAAGTAATCAAAGCTTTGAGACTGAAATATAAGATTTTCTGTGGTGGATTAGGCAATTTTGTCATTGTCTGTAGTATCCTGATACTGTCTGTGACAAGTAGCAGAAAGGTAGAGTAGAAATGAAGGAGCACGACTTCTTTTAGAATAACTTTTTAAAGTAACTTTATGGTCGCCTGCACGAAGAAATCTTGGCTCATGCTTGGGGCTTCCAGATATTATCAGCTTTTAAGGATAATGTGATTTATTTTTCATTCCTGAAATTCAAATGTATAAAAACTTTCCCCTTCATCCCCATCCATGCCATTAATAATGCTCCCTGTCTGGAGTTATTGTTGTTACATTATTGCCTACATCTTTAGGTAGAGGTTATGAGGAAGCGAAAGCACAGAAATGGTGCTAGGCTTAATGACTTCTGCTTACGTTTAGCATACAACTAAGCCACTTGCCATACAGCTGATAAGAAAGCTCAGTCCAAATCAGAGTATTTGAGATTGTACACAGCACCTAGTAAATGCCACGTATCCTTTATGATGTTAAAATTATGTTAATGCAGCTCATATTTTATAGTCCTGGCTAACAGTCCCTGCCCTTGCTATGTTTAGGCTTTCCATTCTCTCCCTGCTGTGCCAGGAGTAGGAAGGAGCTGCTGGAAAGGTCCTGCACAGCCTGATGGCAGTATGGAGGATCTGGGCCATGTAAAACCACATGTATGGGTTTTTTCCTCTTCTCTTTTGCCTTCTTTTTTTCTGCATATTGTCTGAGAGGAGGTTCAGTGGGTTTCCTCTGCCCAATCTCATTAGTTAAAAGTCTGGAACGGGAGGTCTTGAGGAAGCATTTTGTCAAGATGCTGGCAATGACAAAGTCATGGGTTACCAGCAATACTGTGTTCACAGTCTTAGCTGGAGGGGTAGACATGATCATGGATGGACGATGGGAAGGGTAAGTGACAGGAAGAGATTCTGCAGGGCACAGGACCTCAGCAGAGCATCTACCTCTTTGTATAAGCTTCATTTTCCACCTTTTAAGCTCTTTACTGCTATTACATGCTTGAAGACAGCTGGCCCATCCCTGTAAATTTGCTTGTGGGCTCCTAATCCTGGCAAAGCACTGTTGTTTTTGTAAAATAAATACAATTTATTATTATTTTCATCACTTTTTAGTTCATATGTAAAACTTCTACTGTACTGTGCAAAGCTATTCTTTCATTTCATAATCAAAGTTGTTAGATTCCGTGCCTTAAACTGAGAAGCCTATGCTGCATAATTTCAGTGCAATAAATCCCATAATATTTTGTGCCAAAGTTCCTCTTACCCTACTTTGACTGCATTCCTACTTCTTCTGATGTGCAGGATGGAATGTCAGTTTGGAATAAGGAGATAGCACAAAATATATGGAAATTGGAGGAGGTGATGGATCCAAGGGCATGACAGCATCCTATTTCTGTACCTACTGAAAAAGGATGTAAGCAAGCCAACCCCAAAGTCCTTAGTATTTGAAAGGAGAACACTAACATTTGCACAGCTTGGAAAAATGGTATTGCCCTAGTGATGCTCAGGGAGGCAGCATCAAATGTTAGAGGAAATAGGAAGCCCACAGCAGGTGCTGGAGTGGTACCTACTGTTCTCTTGCTGAGGTTGATGAGTTAGAGGATGGCAACTCAGATTTCCTGCGGGATGGCTCTACTTATGGCTGCAGCTGGCAATGTCATGGTGCCAAAGATAATAGAAAATTTAATATAGAGGATGGTTCGGCAAAATAACAAATGGATGCAGAAGTGGCCCTGAATAAATTGATATGGAAAAAGGTTCTAACCATTATGGTGTAAGGTTCTGCAGCAAGTCTCAAGGAGAGGTATTGAGGAAGGGGAAAGAGGATGTCAGTGTTTCTGCGAGGGGCATTGATGCTATTTGATGGATGCCACTGGGTATTAACTACCTGGTTTGCAATGGACAGAGCTCTGAAGCAGGGGCTCAGTGCCCAAGCTGTCTCTCATGTTCTTATCTGTTTGTTTTTTTTTTTAATCTGACCCCTTCCCAGTCAGGATAAAAAATAATGATCAATACTTTCTAATTTTTAACAAGGCCTGAATTGTGCAGCAGCCTTAGTCTAAGGCATCCAATGGGGTAACACCAGAATACCGAGACACTTTAATCAGCCCATTTTACTGTCTGACCCTGCATCATGATGGTCGATTCTGTTGTTTAGTAAGTGTTGGAACAGCACCATTTCCTTTCTGTCTGCTTCTCCAGCTTTCCTGAAAGGCCAGAAGAACAGGTCTAACTGACTAAAAGTGTGGCTTGTGTCTGACATTAATTGTGATAAAATGTGACATTCTGAAACTGCTCTTCAGATCTTGTAGAAATGCAAAATGATCTGGTTCTGGCCACTCTGGAGACTCAAGTAAATATTCCCATATTTAAGATGGGATGTTAACAACTTCTGTAAAAATTCAGGTGGAAAAACCCTGCAGTTTTGGCCATAATTTCATATTGTCTTGACTTTCTGAAATATTTATTTTTCAGTTGTATAACTAAAACATGCCTGTATTCTGTGTCTCTTCTCAGAGAATCATTTAAATCAACTTTGTTTAAGTCAGGGAGACTTAGTGGCTTCCAGTATGGCCTTCAAATGCCGTACTTTCAGATAAAGAGCAAGACTTCTACTAACTCACTAAAAGTCAGTACTTAACAATAGCTCTTTTTCGGAACCCCAATGAAGGATGCCTACTGTGTCTAAAAAATGGGTTATTTTAGCTCTAAATTGCCACTTGCCTCCTACTCAGTATTCTGACACTTGGGACTATTTCTGCTTCATCCTTGAAAGCTTTCCCAGTACATATTATCAAGCTGAAACTCATAAGCAAAGTCCTGTCCTTGCATGACTTTTTCCTCTCATTTAAATAAATTTTTAAAAAGCCAAACAAAAAAAACCTCATGAAATTTGTTCCTCTTTCCTGATGAGAATCTACGTAGCTAGCTCCTGAATGAGTCATCAGATTTCTCAGCTGATAATTTATCTATTAGATTTGTCTGTCCCTACTTTTTTAATGCATGAAGTATAAGTGATCTAGGTGGGAAGATTAAACTTTTTCTTTTCAATTTATGCCCTTTTATAATATAAGCCAGGTCATCTTAATACCAGTTACTTTATAAAGTCAAACTGCTTTAATGCATGTACTTCTGTCAGCATTATGGGAAATCAGTTTGTTGTTCAGGCAGTGTGCCATATAATATCTTTTTTAAATCTGTAGCTTCCTGCCCTTGCCCAGACTTTTCTTGTCCAGTTTAAAACTTGATTTTACCTTTCATCCCTTTGTGACTTTCCAGGCAGAGTTTCCAGAGCTCTAGTTACGTCAGGTCTTTAGATCTAGTGCCTCAAGCCAAAAAAATCTTAGTGCTTCCCATATAAGAACAGAGATGGGAGAGTTGTACACATCAGAGCAAAATCCCATTTTATTTGTTGTCTAGCATGCCCATTTGTTTTCAAAGATCCTTGTAGCTGACTACTCTGCTATTAGGATTAAAGTCCTTACTGTGGCTCTGAATTCAGAGAAGCTTAGACAGAATTTAATTTAAAGTCATATTAAGAAACTTTGAAACTAATTTTTTTTGGAAGTTTACTCTTAGACAGTGCTGCTATTCTACAGCAGAAAACCTAGGAAGGCTGTCTCAGTTTAACAGAACAGAAAAAGATCTTCTCAAGCATTAAAAACTTAAAAAAGCTTAATATTAGAACATTAAGAAAATGTTTTAAAATAGCTATACTGCTATTTTTGATGCTGCCCTCTCAAACTATGAGTTCAACAGTCTTGTAAACATTAATATGCAAAGTCTCAGAGTGACACAACTGGGGAGAGATGAAGAGGAGTGAACAGTTCTACCTCTGCCCTTATAGAATTAAATACATCTTCTTAGCCTTAGATAAAAATAGACACCATTAGGTAATGTTTGGGAATTTCTTTTTCTTCAGATTGGACTTCCAGTAGACTGTAAGAAATACAGGGAGCCACCTCTCACTGAAAATCAGTGTGAACTGACACCACCATTTTTTTTAACATCTTCCAAAAAGCCCCACATGTAACCTTCCCTTCCCTTCCCTTCCCTTCTTTCACTTTTTTTTCACTTTTCTTTTCATTGCTTCATTCAGAAAGTCCAAATAATTAATTGCCTTCCCTCTACTACACCCTCCTACTTATTTTGAAGAGATTTGTACAGTCATGGAAGTGCTACATTTTTGTGAGTTGTGTTCTCTTTGTGTGCATGTGTGGAAAGGACAGAAGATCATCTGGGAGGATGCAAAACTTATTTTCTCACAGTTGTTGCATTTCCCTTTCTTAAAACTCTTTGCTTGGGCTGCTCTTTCTTAGTGTGTTTATCATCCAAAGTAAATTTTATACCAATCACTTATATCTAAAATAAAGGTTCTGAAGAAATGTGCAGAAGTTTAACAGAATTTTTGTCTTGAAGCTTGTATAACACACCTGAGGAAACCACCCAGGAAGCCTCTGTATTTGACTGAGAGGCTGCAGTTTTTTTCTGTCCCCCATCTTCCATTTCAAGCAGAAAAAGCCTCCATATAAGCAGACTACAAGAGCCAAGGTTCCCTATAGTAGAGACAGACAACTTTATACATTTTGATAATTCAGCTTTCTTAGCTGACTGCTAATTTCCTCTTCCACACCCCATCTAAATAAAGAATGAAAAGGAAATGAGTGAAATCCCTCCCTTATTTGAAGGCCATTGTGAAGCTCCCATTGCCTTTATCTGGGTTAAGACACTTCTGAAAGTACTTTTAATAATTTAGTCTGTTTCTGATGTTTTCAAGAAAGAGAACATAACAGTCCTTCTAAATATCCCACAAGACTGGGAAATTGTCTGGGAGCAATTTGATCCCAGAGAGGCAAGTGTTGATGTTCCAACCCAACCAGAAGCAGCGTCTGAGGTGGCTTTTTAACCTACATCTATACTGCTTTGCAGCCTGTTTTGAGCAATGGCTGTAAAAATAGTAGTTTGTCTCTTAAAAAATATCAGTTCAATTGATACAGTGATATGACTGCTAACAACATGCTCAAAAGTGTGTGGTCCTCTATTCTTACCAGGTGCTGGTGTCTGCTTTCCTCTGCCACAAGGCGATGGCATTAAGACCAGTCATGTGCTGTGACTTGAGGCTCGGTAGAGTGATCTTTCTTAACAGGGCCACTGTCTTGTTGTTCTTTGCAGATCCTTCTGCTACAGAGTAGTGGGGATTTGGAGGGAAGGTCTGAATAATGCTTAGTCACAAGGTGATGTCCCGATCCTGCAGCAAAGATGTTTGGCAAGTAAAGAGAGCTGCTGTGGGTGATACGTTCTGGAGATCAGGCTCTGAGAATAAAGAACTGAATCCTGTTATAGCCTAAAAAAATCCAGCCAGTGCCTGTAGTTGTTATTTCCCAAGGGCCCCAGCAATTCTTGCCCTCTATGAGCAGGATTCAAATTAACAAAAAATGAACACAGCTAGTGAAAAAATTCTAGTGGGGGTGGAAACTATTGTGTACCTTTTGGAGTCATATTGAAATTTTTCCTTAATCAACAGGAGAATACTATGAGAAGTGTGTTGGTTTCAGGGACCAACTAATTGATTTCCTGGAGGAATGAAATATACTTTCTGATTTAACCAATTGAATCCACACCAAAGAGATAAGAGGCTTGTTGCAGAGAACTGGAATTACAGGGCATGATGTGCTTTGCTGTGCTCATAGTTGGACCAAAGTCACTGGAAAAGGAAGGTGATTCTACTAAGATGGCTCTTCTTCCTAAGGAATTGAATGGACCGAGAGTCTGTGTATGCTTCGCATGCTGCTGTTCATGGCCAGAAGGAGAGTAAGGAATGGAGGTCAGAGAGTTCAGTCAGTAATTCCTTTGGGACAGCAAAACTCGCTAAGCTTAAAAAGAGTAGGGGAGTTCCAGGTATGACAGTTTCTGACAGTCCCACTTGTGTTTGTCACTTCAAGAACACTTCATGTTGAACTTTCAATAGTAGCTAATTCAGTGCTGAATCAGTCACTGAAGGTTTCAGAGTAGTTGTGCCTTTGGAAAGGAAGAATCTGAGGAGAGAAGAACCCTGAAAAATGAAATAAAGGAGGAGGGAATTCTCAGTGTCTAGGCCATAGCAGAATAAAAATTTCACTGTGTGTTTCACAGTTTGAAATGAAGTAGGCTAAAATGTCTCCTTTTCCCAACTAGTGAATCCCAACTAGTTGCTTAAGACTTACTTCTTCTCACTGGAAATGAAGCATCAGAAATTTAAAAAAAAAAAAATCTACGTGCAGAGAAGTGTTCTAATTTGCCACTTTCTGCGTCCCCACAGCTCCACTCTTGCAATGACATTGATGCAGGAGTCAGTCCTGTCCAGCAGCATCTCGAACTATCTGCTTTCGTATGGCTGGTTCTGCTTCACTTATTTTGACTCCTCTGAATTCCATCTGACTTCCAAATTTGTATTTGGCTCTGGCTACCCAAGTCCATCTCTAGACATGTGAGTGTGCTCTGGTAATGACGCATTCCTTTCCTTGATGAATTTTTCCCATCAATCCTTGTTTTAGTGAAGAATTTAGTAATAGCGATAATTCAGATGAAGCATCAATAACATCTGCTCACCCTCTTTTTTCCTAGACTTGTCTCTCTTTGAAAGGACCATCTGTTTCAGAGTACTTGCACTCTTCTGAAATGCCCCTTTCCTTTTACTATTTTGTTTCAGAGTTTTATTCCTATCTTTCCATCAAGCTCTGTAAAACTCTACCTTTCTAACTGTCTGTCAGATTTGGATCTTTCCAAGATGTCCTGTTCTCATGATTCTGTTGTGCCTTTATTTTCTTTCAGTGCCTTGCTTCTGCTTAGCCCTTCTTACTCTGCTCCCAGAAACTCTTGAGATATGTGACCATAATGATTTGGTCTGACAGTGACACTTGTGAAGTCACTATGCTGACAGATTTCCCTACAGTAAAATATAAACTATATAAGCTGTTACATTCAGTGAACTACAGTGTTGTTTTGTTTCTTTCTCCCAACTCCATCTTAAACTAAACACATCTCTGTCTAATCACTACTACTAAATGAATTAGTGCCATTCCATGTGGTGCAGAGGCTTTTTGGAAAAATAATAAAAAAAATAATCTCTTCTTCACAAGTATTTTCAGAACAGCCAAAATGACTGCTGAAATTTACTAGACGTATTCTCCTAACATAACTTTGGTTAAGGCAAGATATGATGCTTAAAATATTTGAAATTACCAGGAAGTTTGCTTTTCCTTCTAAAGACTGTGTGTTAAAAGCTCTTCATTTACCCGTGAATCTTTTGTTAGAGAGAAAATCATATATTATGTTTCACATTTCACATTGGTTTTGCTCATCAGAGATAAAATGGGCTTCTTACCCAAACAGTATGCTTTGGAAATCAGGAGGGCTCACTCAGTGTAGCCTGAAATATGCTCTGTAATCTTTGGCTTGCCATGCACTAGATAAAACAATACTATCTTCAGACATCAAGTGCTCAAAGGTTTATTTTGTAAACACTTTTAGATCCTACAGTGGAAAATGCTGCATGAAGTTTACAGTTAATGATGCCCAACATAAAGAAAAGATACTGTAAATATACCTCATGGTTTTTTCAGCTCTTCTTGTGGATAATGTCTTGGTTACATCCCTGTGTAAAATCCTGTCTGGATTTCTCATGTTCATTTTAACTGGAATAAATGCCATGAGTTTAGTCACACTGAGGAAATATTCACAGTGTTCCTCTTTAGGCAATTCATTCAGATGATTAAGTTAGGAGACTGGTCTACTTAAGCTCCCTCTGTCAGTGGAGTGGGACGTTCCTCCAGATGACAACTGACAGCAGGAGCTTAAGAAATGTGTCAGTAGCTGTATCTGTACTGGTGAAAAGAAGGAGGTAGAAAGGATCGCACCCACATTCTTTTGGCAGAGTTTTTTCTAGGTCCAACTAGGTCCCTTTCCATAGCACCGAGCATATCTGGATTTTCTTCTGGCTGGCATACAATGGCTAGATGGTCTTCAGACATAATAATTTTTTTCTCCAGTTCAAATTGCCTTAAATACTCTGATAGGCTGTGCTACAAAATCTTATGCATTCTGTCCAGACAGTGGCCCCTAGCTGGAATGAACCAGCACTAGATGGCAACTTGGAGAGGTCTAGTAAGCTCACTTCAAAACAAGCCTTGAGAGCAAAACAAAATACATGAAATTAGAAGGAACAGAAAAACAGAGTAAAGAAGTAAGCACCAGAAATGGACTTTCTGTGGCATGGGTGTTTGGTTTTTTCTGGTTCTTTTTTTGTTTGTTTGTTTGTTTTTCAGGGAAAAGCAACTGAATTAAGGTGTGATCTTTCCACTGTTGCTAAGCAATGCCAAGTCACCAACATCCCTGGCTCCTTTCTTTGCTTCTTCACTGGAACATTGAACACCAGACTTCAGCTCTGAAATACAGTGTTGCCCCATATTGAGTGAAATGATTAATGTGGACAAATTACAAAGTAGGGAGGAAGACAGATGGAAACATTACAGAATTCTTTTTATGTAGTTAAACCAAGGTTTTGTTTCCTGACTGGCAGCTCCCCTCTCTCTGGACTCTTGGCTCTGTCTTACCTCTCTTCCCATCTGTCCCTGTCCTGATTTCCCTCTGGAGATGCCAAGTTTGAGCCCAAGACTAGGCTGAGACTTGAAGCTCCTTCACATTTCCAGAGAGCCATGTGCAGTCATATAGGTGGGAACAGGATCTCTGTGGGTTAATATCTACCAACTAGAAAGTGAATCATCTCCTTTATCCTTCATCTTCCTCATGCCTCTTACCCAGAAGTGCCCTGTTATGCAATGCCAGCACTTGCATGACACTGCAGTGAAGGCTTTATACCAAGTACCATGGAGGAAGAAGCATCTGCAAGTAAATAATAAGCATTCTGAACATGATCATGATTATAATGACCAATCCTAAATCCTAAAAATCCTATACCATAGCTCTTGAACTAGAACCATTGTGGAGAGCACCCCATTGTGCTAGGCAGAGAATGAAAATGGTTCCTGCCATGGAGAACTTACAGTCAAAGTACAAGATGGGAGACAACAAGAGGTTATTGCACATAGATAGGGATAATACCTGCTAAAAACAAAGATGTGCATTTCAATGTATTTCTTTCTGCTCTTCCCTTTCAGTCAAGGACAACACTGCCAGTGGAAGGGTGAAGCAGTCCCACCTTAGGGTCATTACAGTGGTTTTGAGTTCCTTTAGGTAGCTGTGCCATTTGTATTCTTACAAAAAAGGACTATAGCAGGAACTCTGTTGTCCTTCTTAGTGTAACTTTGCAATCAGTAACTGGGGAAGGAAAAAAGTGGGTGTGGAAAAGACAATTAGGTCTAATCACTTTTGGAAATCCAGACAGTTCTTTAATAGTGGTTCACTAGCTTCTTGACTCTTCAGTGTTCCAGTCTTCAATTGCAGTATTCTGCTTAAACAACGCCTTTCAGAGAAGTTTTGTCAATATTTTTTTAAGATAGTACTGATTTAATAAAGTTTTTAATTGTCAAAAAAAAAAAGTATGGGCAAAGGATGGCATAAACAGGAATAATTTCAAAGGAAAAAAAGGATGTGCCTATATGGGGACAATGATAGATAGACTAGTGGATGAAAAGGTAATGGAGTTTAGTCAGGTTCCTCTGAAGGCTCAATCTGTTGTATGTTAGATCCAGCTGCCCGTTGCTCAGCGGCCTCTTATAGCTGTTGAGAGTTACTGGGACACAAGAATGCTTCAGCCCATGCCCTACTTACATGGTCTTGCTTTGAAGGCTGCCAGAAATCTGTTGGCGAAAACATTCTTTACCACCAAAAATACCCTTCAAAAGGAGTCTTTATTTTTGAAGGAGACAACCTCCCCAGCTGCCTTGCATTGCTATTTTGGTTTCTTGGTACCATTTGCTAAACAACTGTGTATGCTGCTATTCCTGTCACCCTGTGCATACAGTTTTACCAGGGCCACTAAGAGGGCTGGAGTTCCCTTGGCCAGGCATATGATGCAGGAGCACCTTCACGGTTCCTCGTTCACTCTCAGGTTTGTGGCTTTTCCAGGTCGTTTCCTGCTTGGTTTCAATCTTCTGCTCTAGGCAGGAGGCAGCAGAGTCACTGCTTTGTGACAGATGGCCCTTCTTGAAGTGAGTCCTTCGTAGATCTGCTGTACTGCAAGCTCTCTGAGATCAGGGAAAGGGACACTGTTTAATACAATAGTGTACCACCATTTACTCTTTTGGATCTTCCTTAAGATCTATGAATCCTTAGAAAAAAAACAAAGGGGAGAGACATTAGGAGAAAGGAGGATGGTGAAAGGAAAATCAGAAAAGAAGGGAGAGTATTCTTGCACCAGTAGAGCAGGTCTGACCCTCTGTCATTGCTCTCTACAGATAGTGAAACAGTGAGTTAGATCAAAGGGAAGGTCAGGTGGTCTTACCTAGTGTGGACACAACATTTTGCTACCTGTGGGTGAAAAGGTTTTCAGTAGGAAGTTATTAATATATATATTAAAATATACACTGGTTCAATAACTACATGTTTGCCAATAACTCTGGAGCCATCAGAGCATCCTCTTACAGCAGTGGACAGGAGCATTATTCTTTCTGAATTTAGTTATGATAATTTTTTTCAACAGATATATTATGTTTCCCCATGCTCAAATGCAGCTATACTTCACTTTTTTTACTTGGTTCTGAGGAAAAGGGTGTTTTCATAATCTACTAGAAAAAGTGTTTGTGAAAAATCAAGTGCTTTTTTACACTACAAGTTACATTTATAGGCATTCAACATTGAACCTCCTTAGTGTAACCCAATCTTGCCACACACAAATACTCCCAGGTTTTTAGTACTTTGCACTCCGTGGCGCTCCACAGAGTTAACTGGTCTCTTTATTACTTCTTCCATTGTCAGCAGAATGGTGCTGAAATAAGTCTCAAAGAATCTCCCTTTTTATTGAATGTCAGGAATAACTTACTTCAGATGGCAGGTTGAATAGTCAAGAAATAAAACAAAAAATTAGTAAATGTTCCTCCCCATATAATTTTATTCAAGTCCTTGCATGACTGAATTTAATAATAAAACTCTTACTGACTTCAGCTGGGAGCGGTTTGTGTCTGGTCTGGAATATATTGGAAGAATAAGCCTAGAAACTGTGATGGATGCACTTGACTCCTAAACTAAACTAGTGGTGGTTTGGTTCATTCCTCAAAGTAAAGGCCTGAGCCCTAAATGGGCCAACAATTCCTCTTGTTCCAACCTGTTCTCTCAAAACCCACAAAGAGGCAGAACAGCCCAGTGACCATCAGTGCACATGAGGTTGGAACACCAACCATGTGATTAACACAGGAATAGAGCGTGGCTTTTCCAATAGTCATTTATCAAGGGGCAAAGAAACTGGTGGGTACAAGGAGTCTCATGTATACCTTTCCCATGGCATATAATTTGACTGTGAGTCAACCACTTTATCCCCATAACTCTGACAGCCTAAGGGAGCCACCTTTAAGCTCTCCCTGCTGAACAACCTGGCTGCATGGCAGTTAGCTCCCCTTGAGCTGGGAAGCCGCTCAAGGTTGCTCCCGGAGACCCAGACAATTCTTTGGTAGGTGACGGCCCTCATGCATAGCCTCGTACTAAAGTGCTCTAAGATTTTGTCTTGGTAACTTTGATCTTTACTTTGGTAACTTTGGTTCTGCCTCGGTACTTTTGAATCATTGTTGTATCCTTTATGCAGTACCATGATGGAGTGAACCTTGCCATCAAATATTGGTAAGTTTCAGTTTTACAGAATATTATTTCAATAAAACCACTTTTGCTGTATCCTTGAGGCTACTTCTTTAAGTGGTCTGAATTGCCCATTCACAGCAAACTGACATAGTCAGAAGGATCTTGAATCAGGATTCACAAGAGAAACACTCAATGTTCTTAGAATCTTTTCTTCAGAAAAAATGAAGCTTAGGGATCAGAGTTTCATTGTAGTCCTATGTGTTTATCTGTAAGCAATGGACGTTTTCTGGTCTCTTGCTTCAAGAGTTCTTTGCAGAATTATTATGCATATATATAATAATACGTAATCAATATTATGAAATATCATCTGAACTAAATATGGGATGCTTTAAAAACCAGTAGTCACTCCAGAGAATACACTTTTTGTGAGTCTTCATTTTCAATTTAATTGGAGATACAAGCGTGACCATGCTGTTTAGTTGGAGATTGGAAAGACTTGTTTCTAGTCTTCTTTTATATGTTCCTGTCATACATTTATTTTTTCTTGTATTAATTTCTGATCAGAAGAAATGTTAATGATTTTACAAAATGTTGAAGAACTTTTTATTTTGTGTTTTATGTCTTTCCTGACAATAGTGTTTTCATATGGGTAAGGAGGGCAATTATGGAACTGGTTTTTATGTTTTGTGATTTTCTTTTGAAAGTTGTTTCATTTCAGATGAGCTCTTCATAGATCAAAAGAGACTGCAGGGTTGTACATGATGCTTTCACAGGAAATCACAGCTGGTATTTTGCCTGTCTTTCAGCCTAGAACATTTTGTTCAACACTACATTACTTTGGTTTTGAATAAGGCCTTAACCTGAGAGAAATATCACAACTAACCTTTATTCATTCTTTCTATTTTCATTCACAGATCCCTTTTCTTGCATGTGCTCTTTGTCCTTGATGCCCATTAAATCTCTGAAACTAAGGTGAAAGGTGCTTTTTACAGCTGAGAAGCACATCATCTCAGCCTTATGACCCCATTTCAAAATGTTGTTGTTTTTTTTTTTATTTTTCCTGCATTGAAAAATTTTGAACTACTGTCTTTAGGACAGTTTCAAGTTCTAACCTGAAATATGCTGGGGCAGGCCTTGAATTATGATTTGTTTTTGCATTAAAAATTCATTGCTTGTGGATGCTTGTCATGTTGTAATGCATCTACACGGATGACAGGCTTCAACTCTTGCCTGTTTTCATTGGCTTCCAGTGTTTGACTGAGCAGTGCTTTTTTTGTTTTCAGGAAGGGCATGTGAAATGTGCTGAGCAGTAACAAAACACATTACACTGTAATTCACTGGAGTATTATGTGCCCTTCACACAATTTGCATGACAGCCACTACCTTCTCTCTACTGTTGGAATGTTTGCCTCTCTGCCATTCCCTTGTGAATTTCTTACTTTTGTTCATGAAATGCCAAATTTATTTTTCACTGCAAAACATTGTGTATTCTTGCTAACTGGGACATTAATTTTTTTTTCTTCCTTCCTTCCAACCTGATCAGGACACAAGTTTGTTCTACAATATGATCTCCAGTGATAAGTCTCATTCAATTTTAAATGTCTTATATAAAGGAGCTCTGCTTCAGAGACTATTTAATAGTATTTGAGGGCCAGATTGTGACTTGAATTTTGTATATCTATAAATCATGCAACCTACCTGAATCTTGGTTTCAAGCATACAGGATGTAAGGTATTGTATTCAAAGAAGAGGTACAAAAGAAATGTCAGAAGTCGGTCTGTGAGCTTTCTGCTTTGCTGCATCAACTTAGATCTCAGAGCAAAGGTGGAAGTGCAGGGTAGTTGCTGCAGAATAGGCCATCAGCAAAAAAAGTGTGCTGACAAAGACATGAGAATGGTTTCTTTTACCTCATGTGACTTCCCTGATGCTCTTGGTCATTTTTTGTGTTTCATTTGTGTTAAAATTGACAGCTGTGGTGATAAGTAGAAGAGGTCTCTATGTATTTATCCACTGAATATCATCCTCTGAATTCTGCAGAAAATTTTTTCTCTTTCTAGTTACACATTTTCATCAAAACTCGGCCATTTACTGAATAATCAAAGGCCTTGCTTCCCTGTCCTAGATTAATCTGGGAATGAAACTCCTACAGTATTTCAAGCAGTCACATTGCAAAATACAGATGGACTTCATGTAACTGTGAAGTGGAAGTTAGTGCAAATTTTTTCCTTTCTGTTAAGATTTTGCCGATATCTGTGGATGGACTTGATGTATTGTCATGGTTCCTGGAATGACATAAGATCTCATCTAGACTTTATTTGTGATAGGCTAGGGCCAAAGTTGACTAAACTTTGTAGGTTTCTTGATCGTGACAAGTGAGACTGAAATAAAATATAGAATAAATTATGTATAAATTATATATGCTATTGTTCTGAAAGGGGCAATAATGTGCTCACTGAATCTCATCTAACTGTTCCTTCAACTTCTCCAAATTCCTGTGGAAAGGGACTCACAACTTGTGTTCTACTTGGGGATACCCTTTGTTGATTTACCTCATCATAAAACTTCCCTGTCTTGTTGTCATAGTTGCTTGCTCAGGTGAAAAAAATAGTGTTTGTTTTTCTTTAGCTTTTGAAAACAAGGTTATTCTGCATTTACAGTTTCATTTGCCATATGTAGTGTCAGCTTCCCTTCTTTTCAGAGATTTAACAAGTTCATAGTCAAATATTTTAGTATAAATCTATGTTTATGACTGTGAATACTTCACCCTGGTGAGATTTCAAACAAGCCTGTAGTTAAACTGAATTTCTTCATATGGTCCATTACTTTTTTCCTTCTACTGCAGGTGGTTCTTGTGTATTTAAGGTCTCTTAAAGACTGTTTAGTCATTCGTGTTTCTTTTGCCAGTAATAACTCCACAGAGCAGCTGAGAAATTAATTCTTTCCAGGTGGAATGAGAAGGCAGAGTGCGGATTATTGCCATTCTGGGTGTGAGTGTAATGAGGTGTCAAGGAAAAAATAGGTTTTTGGTGTTTCTTCTCAAGTTGAATGTAGTTCAAGTTCAAGAGTAGCTTCTTCTGGAATAAAATAAAATTGTTGATCAGGCTTTCATAAAAAATTAAAATTTGACTCACCTCACAGTTTCTATATAGAAGGTCAACAAGCTTCTTCATATAAAGAAACTGTGTTTAGAACTCATTTGTAAGAAAGAAATAGTGTAGTGGTGTTTTTATTGCTTTGTTCCTTCATCCCACTTAAGCATAACCAAGTCAGTATGCGAACATCTTTCTTCTGTCTTTAAATACAATTAGTGGAGACTTGTTTATCATCAGCCCAAGTTACTGCCAAGAACTTTCTTGAGAAATAAAAGATTTATTTTAAGACACTTTGAAAAATGATCTGTCTACGAGAATTGGAACAAAAAGTTTTGATGACATTCAATTGCTGTTCCTGAGCCTGTTTGAATCATGAGAGTCCATTTGACTGAGGAGCACAAGCATTCAACAGAGGGTTTGTTCTTTATAATGAGATTATGAGATGCTTGTTATCATAGCTCTTTTCCATCTGGCTTGCTATCATTAGACAAAGCATGTTTGATTTTTTTTTTCTTTTTTCCTTAAGGTTTTGCTAAGTTCTAAAACACTACTTGTTGATAATAGAGTCAACCAGCCATGATAGCTAACTCTAAAGACATAATGCAGCATCAATGGGCAGATTATCTTGCATCTTTTGATACTTTCCATTCTACAAACTCTTTTTTTCCTTTTCCTTACAACCAACAGGACCAGCAAATGATCATACTGACCTGTTTCTTCTTTATTGTGTATGTGCTTCTTCTCAAGATGATAATAGAATGGCTACTCAGTTCAAAGGAACAGGTTCAGCATCTGTACAGTGAACAAACCATCTGTGATAATGAAGTCCTGTTGCCTTTGTATGTTAATACCAAAATCCAGAAGAGCTGTATTTGCTCCTCTAGTTTGATTAGTTGGGAAACCATGCTGTGGTCACAGAAAACTTCTGGGATGAAGGCCCTGGCAGCACCTAGAGGAATGTGAACAGTGTGGATGTTACATCACAGCCTTTTTGTATTTGGTGAGATTAATCAGCCCCAGATGTATAGAAATAGCAGATGGGCAAAATGTGGCTGTGTGCTTTGTGCATAGCTCAGGGTAATTCTGCTCTGGCAGGTGTTTTTCACTGAAGAGGATGTTCTGTAAGATGTGATTATAAAGTTTTTGGCTAGCTCTATAAGTTGTTTTTCATTTTTTTAATAAAGACCTCAATAAAAATATGAAATTTGAAATTTTAATGTCATGAGATTCCTACACTCAGTTTTATTAGCTATGCCAAATGTTTTGTCCTAGCATGCCCTGATGTTGTCAAACCTTCAATATATTACACCTATGACACAGCTGAGCATTTTTTTTATTCTCTTTTTTTTTCTATGTAAAATATTAGAAATTAATTCTATATTTGCTTGATCAGTGATGAACTGCTTTCATCCAATGAACTTTGAGTCCATTGCATTTAAATCCCTACAAAAATTGAATTCTAATCAGTACAGTGACCTAAGTATACAAGAATATGCAGAACCGAAGGCAGAGTAAATTTCTCATTTGCGCTGTAAAGGCAACTCTTTCTAGAACCATCTTAAATAAATACACTGGCAATAAGGAAAGACAGTTAAAATGAAATTAAGCAAAGGCAATTTATTACTAGAAAGTTACCTGATAAAACTCATTATAGGTACAAGTTTAAAGTTCAAAGCCAAAATAACTTGGATTCTGGCATAGCATTTGGTCCTTCCTCTTACTGACATGATAAGCTGAAAGGAATCTTTTTGAGTTCCCCTTCAAACTTAAGAAGAAAGCTAATAAGATGAAAAAAGGTCAGGATTTGTGGGAGACCTCAAACAGCAGCCAATTTTCAGAATATGAAATACATCTGTGGTAATTCCACCAAATCCAGTAAAACTATTGTTGGAGGAAGGTAGGTGTCAATGTAGGTAAAGATGACCATTAAAACTGGACATCAAACCTTGATAAAATGTGTATTGAGATCAGTGAGAAGACTTACAGTCCCTATTTTGCTTCTTTCTCTCTTTTGATATATAATTCTTCATGCAATTATTCCTTTTTCTTAAAACATACAATTCCTCACTTATCACAATGTACCAGTCTTGAGAATTATTTTCAAGCTACTCTATTCATGTGATCTTGAGCACGCCTGGAGCTTGTCAGTCTTGAGATCTGAATCAAAATTGTAGCAAAATTGCACATTTTTTAGGAAAGGCATTTATGACTCTCTCTATGTCTACAAATGCAGACTTCTCACAGCAGTATCTGATGACTGGGAGATGTGGACACCAACCAAAACTGAGCATCATAACTATTTTGAGGACCATGAATACATTCAGTAGTAGAACAGCAGCAGATCTTGGCTTTTTAGAAGCATTTAATTTTTTTGTCCAGATGCTATGAAACACTTTTTTTCTTTAAGCTTGGATAAAGATACCAACTGACTACTGATCCTTGAGTATAATGAATGTTCTACATATGTGTTTCCTTGCTTCTAATGGAAAAGAACAACATAGGATAGTGAAAGAAAGCACATTTATATGATTTTGGTAAGTAAATGTGAGGTTCCTGCAAATAACTATTTACCTTACATAAGATTCCTCCCTTTCAGGGTCAGGATGCAGGAGCTTCCCCTTTACTAAAAGCAGAATTAATACTGCAATGTGAAGTCACGAATTCGTGGGAATACATGTACAACTTCTTTTGTATCTGTATTGTTATTCCTAGGCCAATGAGGACTTGCATAGATAATGGCAAGAATATGTTCTTCAGAGAAAATATCAGCTCAGAAAAATACTGATGATTAGGAATGGTTGTGTGACATCCTGGTAGTGGAGGTGGCCTGGTTCTGCTTCCTCACTGAGCACATTTTCTCTGTATCTGATAGATTCATCCTGCATCAGGAGAATAAGGGAGTGGGTGAGATGAGATTTGAATTGGCAAAATCACTATTCCACCATATAGAAGGTCAGGGCAACAGAAAACAATTAGCTTTTCTTTGAAGGAGGACAGGTCTTTGTCTAGAAGATCTTGCAATTATATGGTGTCCCATGCTGTGCTGTTTCTGCTGTGTTCAATCTCATTTCTTCATTTTTGTTTTATGTGACCTTGAGACTGTTTCCTTAATATTGTTGCTAGAGATCTATTCAGACTACAGTTCCTGTTCTCCCAGAACAGTCTCCTGTTCTCATCCTGTTCTCTTTACTGTCCACATGCCACAAGTCATTTGCCCGTCTTGCTTTGTTTCCAGGCTCTTTCCTTTCTCTGCTGGCTTTTGAACGTACTAAGCAGCTTCCCAGATCTGACCATCATATGCTTTAGTACAGCATTCTCATCAGATTGTAGATTGCCTGTATCACCTCTGAGAGAAAGGATTGTTAACATGCTGGTGTGCCTGTTCCGCATTTCCAGGCAGAGTAATTGTCACTTAAGAGAACCTAAATAACACCACAATACACCATTCAAGATTGTAGCAGTGCAGGAGATCATGGATAAACAAGGTGCTGTCACCACTGTGTGTTACACTCTGTTCTTTCTATTAAACCAGCCTGTAAATTAGCAATCCATAAAAAATTGGATCAATAGCAAACCTTTTGTTACTGGTAGAGAAACAATTCAGGGATATTTTACAGCTCCAGTGCTTAGTGCTTTCTCCTCATAGTCTGATGGAAATGATTAAAACATAATACCTGATAATGAGGTGGCTGTTCAACAGTAAACTTCTGGGGGTTTTATTATTGTTTTTATTCTATTGTTTGGAACAGCAGTGGGATCTGGAGTGTGGAAAGGGGCACAGTTAGAAAAGTTTGTTTCTATAACAACACAGTGTAAAAATGGAGTTCCCTTTCTTAGCATCTTTCTTGAAGTGAAAAAATACCAGAGTTTATTTCAGGTGCAAGGTATTGGATAGCACTAGCAGTGTGTGAGATGGTAAGTAGTGACAGATGCTTGTGTGCATGCAATATTGCTCTAGGGTGATAAAGCTGTTCTTTTAAATTTTCCTAAGGTTTTTTAAAGCTGCATATATGTGTGCTCACCTGAAGTCATGTTGCTGACTGCTTTCTAACCCCTCCTGATGTTAACATTTTAGGAAGGAATCACAGTAGAGTATGGTACCTGAGTAAAGTCAATTCACCGCCACCTTAAGATTGAACATTATTATGAAAAGACGTCCTCTAAGTCTTTCTAGTGTCAAAGGAAGAAGGAAACAGAATCATTTTAGGGGCTGCCTGGGTGAATGTCTTTGAGTCAGCTAAAATCCATGTAGCTGGTAGTTCTTCTTCTTCCTGTTACCTGCAGGACTCCCAGGGCTATTCAGCCAGAGCCAGGATTAGTCCTATTCGACCTGATATTACTGTGACACAACTCATAAGGTTTATGAAGGTATTGCTGATTTGTTGTTACCTTTACTGCTGTCACCTCCTCTTGCACACATACTGGCATGTGGGTGTCTAACTTTCATTGAAATGTACACAAAAGACTAATTTAGAGAAGCCTTTTCCTGGCTGCTGAAAAGCTGTGGCTTGGTGACTAAGTTAGGCTTTGTTTTTTAGCTGTTTTTTGCATTACTCAAATTCATGAGAGATATTTTAGGTGTTACACTCAAAGATTGCATTTCCAAACCAGAGAATCCAATGTATTAACTTCCTGTCATTGCTCCCATTACATTTGAATTAGTTTACTCTGATTTTAGCAAGGAACTGCCAAACTTTTTTAAACTGTCAAAAAAGCAAAATTAGAATATTCTAACTGTGATTGCTACCTATGGATTTATCTGTTCTCTTTCAGGTCTCCTCCAGTACCTCTTTTTAGGTTATAAGGTATAATTCTTGTGGTTTTACATGTTGTGCATAAGACTGTGTAATTGTCACTCCTTGTAGCTAGTCCCTGGGAGTCAAACCAGCTGTTCTAACTGGTTTGTAGCTTACACAGTTTGGATTCACTGGCCAGCATAGAACAGATAACCTTAAAACCAAGTTAAGTTGAAAAAGGGAGCCTGCCATGGCTCAGAGAAGAGCAGCAGCCAGTGGTGGGTCAATGCTGGCATGATGTGTGCAGTGCTGGGGCTTGTGCTGTCCAGCTCAGCAGCCTGACTGGGTGAGTTGGGTCCTTGTTCCTCCTGGAAACCTGCGCAGGAGGGTTGTATGGAGAAAGTGGCCAGAGAAGGAGAAACTGATGTCATTGGTGGCTTTGCTCCAAGGTGCAATAGGATTGTGGCCAGGAAACCTCTCCAAGCCTTGAGAGAGGAAAGGATTCCTTGGTTGACAAGGAGTCAGAACCATCTCTGGCAGGAGCAGGTACTGTCTGGTCTCTCTCTCTCATCTGCCTCTTCTCTTCTTTGTAGTAATGGGTGTGCATTTTATTTGGGCAGTGAGGGAAAGAGATGTGCAATAGATGGAAGCTCTGTTCTTTGGTGTTGATAAACTGAACTCCATTCTCCCATCTGAAAAACCATTGAAATTATTTGCTCCATCACAAAAGTGTTTATTTGTTTTCTGGAAAGGGAGCTCTCAAGGTTAGCTTTGCTTATTTAGGCACCATGTTCAGAGAGAGAGAGAGTTATGCTGGAGAGAGCATATGTATCCATGTGCAGAGAGACATCCTTGTGGGGAGGACATTGTGTGCATGCCCTCAGGAAGAAATGCTCTTCCAACCCCCACACCTTCTCATGAGGGAATGCAGGCAGCAATACCTCTGCTGAGCTGTATGCAAGGCCCAGGACGCACAGAGGCGTCTTTTCCCTTCCACCATGGGGAAAGAAAGAAAGGCCAGGTCTCTGGGAGACTTTTTATTTCACAGATGGGATGTACATCTCTTCTTTGCAATCTGAATTCTAGTTGAATATTAAGATAGGACTGCATACAGTTGGAGCAGTACAGGCTTGCATGCTGACAGATTCAGCTTGTTCTTTCCAGATTGCTAAAGCTTATTTTAAAAGGTCTTGTTATTGGAGATCTTCCATTGTGTATCTAAAGCCACTGATAACTTGCTGTCAATTAAATGAAAACAAGTTGCTGTTACTTTTCAATTTAAGGGGGACCTCTCAATAAAAATATGTTTACCAACAGTTACACATACGGAAGTGTTTTAAAAATATTTTAAGTGCACCACAATTACCTAAAGGTGTGAAATGAAGTTGCCTGTGTTCACTACGTCACAAGCAAGGCCTGAAATTCAGTGACTATCGGGGTTGCTGGGCTGTTTTTCCATATATATGGCCAATAAAATTAGAAGCCTTATCTCTAGGCAAACTCATTTATATTTTCTTAGCTTTAGATGATTCTTTCAGCTAGGAAAGCTATAGTATGAGTTTCTTAAGCAAATACTTATCTCTTTGCAGTGAAATGCTGATAAACTGTTCCGTGCTTTTAAACACTTACTTTATACCATATACCAGTGTATAATGCAGGAAATTTTGAAAGACACCTGTAGATTTCTGAGAAAAGCCTTTACTTTTAGCTCAGAAAAATATTATTGTGGTTTATGCAGTCAAAAATAGATTCTGGTTTTGGTGGAAAACGCATTCACATTAGGACATGTGAGTCTATAATTGTAAAAGTAATCCTCCTGTGGTTCATGAAGCTAAAATACTCGTGGGTGCAAAACTGCTATAGTTTTGTGCAGAAATAGAAATGTTGAAGCACATGTACTTCACTGCACGTGAATTTTGGGTTCACATCAGAAAAGCTGGTTAACTGTTTTTTGTAACACGTGTCTGTTGTGGTGGTGCTGTTCTCCTGATACTTTCCAGCACTTAGAAATGGCTTAGGTGACTCACTTGCAGAAAAAATAAAAGGGACTTGAAGCATTTCTAATAATGGAAAGAGTGACAAGGGAAAATTATTATTCCCAAATCTGTTCAATTACAAAGTTCTAAAACATTTTTATGTTTTTTTAATGCACTGGAGCACAATAATTGTAACAGAGGGTTCACTTGCTTCGTAAATGTGACATTCAGTACTTAAATTAGCTAAATGTGTCAAAAGACAACTCAAATAATATAGAGGGGAGTATTATCAGTGGTTTTATAGTTGTGGGTTCTACTGGTCACATCAGTCCTCTCACTTCAGTTGAAATTGGTCTTGAAATCTGTGTAAACTAAACATCTTCCAGTGAGTTTGAACAATAATTTAAATACAAGTTAGAAGGAAAAGGCTTTGCATTCATGATATTTCAGGCATGCTGTGAGCTAGAAGTGTCTGTTCTATAAACAGGATCAGATGTACACTGAGACCTGTATCTCGTAAGGTTTCACAGGACCTACAGGTACATAATATTATCTTATATTTCCTAGAAAAGCAGCAATCATGGGAAGTTTCTTCCTTGCTGCTACGGATTATGTCTGCATGGCTTCAGGTTCCTTCTGCCTTGCTGCCAACTCATTGCACGCATATTTTTGTACATCTTCCTCCTCTTTTTGAGACCACTGGGACAGCTGAAATCCTGGTAACATTTGCCGATAGCTCTGTTCCAGCTGGCATTGACACTGTCAAATGACTTTGGCAAGGTGGGTGAAATATTGACATAGAATCATAGAATTGCTATGGTTCGAAAAGACCTTTAAGCTGATTGAGTCCAACCATTAAGGTGTCCAACCAACATCCCTGAGGACTGGTTTTCAGATATTCCTCCTTGTCGTAGGTGGAATAGTGATCTGGAGGAAATGCTTTCTTTCATGCAAATTCAGAGTTTGCTCTTCCTTTATTTCCTCTCAGTGAACTCATTGCAGGTGAAGCCAGAAATTTCTTAGTATATCAGCCAGAGACCTGTGCTTAGAAAGTACTGGTTGGAATTGAGATAAAAGACATTCTGACACTTCTTTAAGTCAATTTCTATTGTATTTCTTGTAGGAAATGATAATAAGTTCTCCAAGAATGTGAGGTCAGTTTGCCCTGCTGCTCCTCCCCTGTACTCAAGGTCTCTTTTATTATTTGTGTTGCCACACTGTGTCTCTAGACCCCAGCTGTGATCAAGTTCTCATTGTGTGAGGGACCATAGAAATGGATTGTATGTCACAGTCCTTGCCACAATGACAGCACAGTTTAGCTGGGAAAGACAAAAAGGGGTAGCTAAGGTAACAGAGACGTGCTGAGACTTGTGTAAAGTCACACAGTGAGCAGCAGGAAAGAGCAGCCATAGGACAGTCGCTTCCAAGTCCCAATTGCACTGCAAAACTACTGACAGATGTTTCTTTTTAAAGAAAGACTCTCATCATAAAAAGAAAACGTTATTTTTGAAAATTTTCTTGCGAAAGGATCTTTCAAAATGGCAGACAGAAAAGAAACTGAGAAATCCTAGATGGATCATTTGAAGAAGAATTAGGTCTAAATCTCCTTGCAAAATATTTTGAGTAAGACTTGAACCGCTTTTTGTGACATTTTCCTAGTTACCAGCAGATTCAGTGGAAGTTTCCTGTTGTTTCCTTATGTTTAGATAACTTAACAAACCCAGCTCTACACTGATAGTCGGGTCATAAAAATGGTACAGAAAAAAATTGTGCTCACAGTGACTTCTTTTAAACAATATTCTATCAGCTTTTTCATTAGAAACAGTATTTTCAGTTGGGCTGGGAAATGGAATTACATCGAAGAGAATCTGACCCCATATAGTGAATTTGAGTCTGTTTAACTTTCATCAATATGAGAATTTATTAGCAGATAAATAAATCAGAAGTAGAAAGGAACACAAGAAGCAATCTTGGAAAAAACTTATAGGTATGTGCTACAAGTCCACAGTTTATAATGATGTTAAATAGACAAGAAAGTAGAAAGAACAGACAGAGGGAAGAGAACAGTGAAATGGTGAACAATGTCAATAATGCTCAAGTGAGTCTTTATTGACTTTATTGTTGTTGGTATTCATAGCAAAGTCTGGTGGGAATATGTGTCCAAGTATCTATTTACTTTCCCAGTCACATGATTTTTTTGCCTAACTAGGTCTTCCAGAATAGCTGGGAAATCTGCCACAAGAAACAGTTCAAGTCCTGCTCATTATCTTCAAAAAGTGTATTTGACTTATTTGCAGGTAGTGTCTTTTTGAGATATCCTGGTACAGACAGAGGGGTTTGTTTTATAACACTAAATTCTAGAGAAATTCTGTGGGATTTGAGTAAATCCATTATTCCTTACAGTTTAAACATGAAATTTAACATTATCTAAGATACAACGTGTAATAAATTGTACATAATTTCTGTTAAAAAAAAAAGACTCTTGTAGACTCAGTGTTCACTGAAGTGTGTTGATTGCCTTGGTAATTTCAACTAAAATTAAAATGCCTTACCTGCTGCATTTTTTTTTGAATTATGTTTGTATTTTTTATCAATACAAATCCAACAAAAGTTAATAGAAAATTGCTAACCATGAATTATGAGTTCCAAGCTTGTATTCCACAGGCTGCTGTTCCACCTGTTAATAAGCAAACCAAGCAGCAGTTGCCACATCACTGAGAATGACTCATTTCTGTAATGAATACCAATTAGGATATCAACATATTCTATGTTCTTATTCAATATTCTTGTTCTCTTTCAATATTGCTATATTATTGCAAACTCATTTAAAGACTTGTGTGGTGAAAACATTTGTTTTACAGCACAGAGAAAATGAAATCACAAAAAGATTTCAATGTCTTGAAAAAATGGGTCCATTTCCTTCAAATTAAATGGGCTGATTACAAATTTACATCTATCTAGTGCAATGTTAACATTTTAATTTTTCTTATTCAGAATGCAAAAAAAACCCCAAGCCCAAAAAAACCCAACATAATTTTCCACCATATGGCAGTGCTGGCTTTAGAGCAGTTCTTGTGCTAGGCACTTTACTGTCTCTTCTATTCTGCCCTGAAGATGTAACAGTTCAGCAGAACCCTGCTTCCATTTGCTCCTCTAATTTCAGTTCAGACAAACAAGACAGGCAGGTAGCACTGGTGAGGGACAGCAGTCTTCCTATAGAAAGGCAGGGGAAGGTTTGATGTGAAAATTTTTTTCCCTTGCTCAATTAGAGTCCTCATTAACATGTAGAACTGTTGAAGAGAATAAGCTAGGATAATACACCAGCTGCAAGTCTCATTTATCAAGGTGTGCATTTTACAGTTTATAGTGATCCTCCTGGCTGCTGGTGAGCTGGAAATGAACTTCTCACAATGACAATGAAATGCTCTGTGCATCTATCCTGCTAGGCTTTGTTTGTGCTAGATGGGTTTTGCAAAAAGTGAGTCATGAGGTCATCAATCTCATCACAGCTCTGCTTGGGACAAGATCTGGTTATATAGTTACATACATAAAGTTATGTAGTTACATACATATAGTTATGTAGTTACATATCTGACAGCAACGTCTTTTGGTTTTGGGTGCTGAGTTGGACCTTTCCTTTGCCTCTTTTAAGTTTGGTGCTTTTGTCATTAGAGAGGAAGGGCATAGTTGTTCCAGGATTTGACTTTTCAATATTTTCCAGTTTTCTGACCAACCTCTCCTTTGAACATATTCTATGATTGTGGTCATTTTGTTTAATTGCAAACTTAGAGAAAAAAAAAAAAAGAAAGTAACATCATCTCAGTAGTGGAACTGTTCAAATCCTGTGTTTGATGCCGTGTGTGGAGACAAGGAGCCCAAGGCTTCAATTAATGAGTAGAACAGGCTTGTCTTTAGACAGCAGCAATACCCCCTAACCTACCACCTGGCTGTCTGCTCTCCTTTGCCACCTTGTCCCCAGAGGTCCCTGGTGAGATGATTGAGCTGCTCATTAATAATTTGCTAAATTGCTTGAGATATTAAGGTAAAAGGAGATTTTTTGGTGTCCTGTGGCCTACTGGGCTGTAATTCTTGTGCATTCAATATTGTAGAAAGTGCCTCCTGAGACCAGCAATGCAACCAGGATCTGAATTGCAGAAGAGCTGTTTCCTAGAGTCAGACTTTTCAAGGCGAAAAGAAATTAATACTTCTGTATAAAAGGATTTGCCTCCATGAAGACTTCTAGAAAGTATAGAGAGTTGGTTTTCATACTCTACAAGTGCTTTTGAGGGGAGAGAGCCATTGCAGGGTCACTTACTAAATAAATGGTAGCAAACAGATCTGTGCTTCATGAAGACTTTCCGATGTACTGTGTGTTATGACCTGTCCCCACGAATGTGAGAGTAACCCAGCTTCATGGTAGTGGATCCTTTGGGGCAGATTAGAGTGAAACAATACCTAATGATTGGTTTTTGTAAATAGATAGATGCATATATATTTGTGTTGGGTTTATTTTAGAACAATTTGGTTGCAATGGAAAGCAAGTATATAGCCATTTTGGTTATTATTATCTATAGTAATATATCAATATGAAAGCATGAAAGTATTACTTGAGAAAATGTATAAGGAAAAAAAGAGAAAGAAAGGATAAGAGTAGAAAGATACATAATCATCGCCCATGGATCTGCAATGAGACTTGATTGTTGCTGCTAGTTGAAGTGATGGTCTTGATCTGTGTTGATCCATTAGGGATCAGGGAAGAAGCCCTCAGAACACAGTCTGATGGGTTGAAATACTTTCAGGCTGAGTGGGAGCACCCAGGTACCTCCCCTGTATGGGGGGGATGTTTTACACTGTTTCTTGCAACAGAATCTGGATCTGCTGCAACATCTTTGGATCCGGTGCAGTCCTCTGGTGGAAGGCTTCAGGAATGGGTCTGGGGATGCTTCAGGGGTCCCTGATGATTTACGACACCTCCTCAGCTGCCTCTCACATCAGTACAGTTGAGCCAGTCATGCCCCATCAGACCTTCCTTGCAGGGAGAGGGGAGTTTCACAACTGAGTCCTCTCTCTCACACCGTGGAACTTTTGGATCATTCCAAGCATTGTGCTGGTTTCCTAGCACATAAAAGTAAATATGATACAGCTTCACAGTGACTTCCTGAAGCTTCTACAGGCCTCAAAATAAATATTATATTCACGTCGCACGCAATGCTGACATGTTCATTCAATGAGCACTTAACTGCAGATGAGAGTTATGTACAGTTAAAGTGTCTGTAAACCTCTTAAAGTGATGAAGGGTACTCAAAGCTCTCTGATAGCAAACCTGTCATCCATGGTATTACTTCAGGAGGAACCCCTACAGAGAACCAGAAGGAGTGGAGGGTTGTGTGTTGGGTAAGATGTGCATACAGAGTATTCCCTGTGATTCACAGGGAATGCAGAATATTGTGGCACTGTGGACTACATGAAGGCCAGTTATAGTGAAGAATAATAGAATCATAGAATCCATTAGGGTGGGAAAAGACCTTCAGGATCATAATCTCAAACCGTTAACGCATCACCATCGTGTTCTCTGTAGTGTAGAACTGTGAGCCCAAGATTCCTGAGTGTAAAGTCAGGAAAATTCCCCCAGCAAGGCCCTGCTTGCCACACAGCGAGCCAAAGAGGGGAGAAAGGGCCTCCAAATCCAAACAGAGATGGGGAAAATAAGGGCTTTGTATGCTCCCAAATGCAAGATTCCTGGGGGACAAAGAAACCAGATCCCCTATGGTGAGGAGGTATATCTTCAAAACCGCTCACAGTTATGCATAGACCTAATGTTTGTCTCACACAGAGAACTTACAGGACAGGAATATTTATTTATACTTAGAAAAAACTGCATAAACCCATAGTGAAAGGAGGTTTTATTCAGGGAAATTCAAATGATTTTTGAAAAAAGTTGCCTAAGGCTATACTGGAAACAAATATGGATTTCATATAGATAATATGGGTGATATATTGATAAATTCAAAATGTGCAAATATAAAGGAGGACATAAAAATGTCTGTTCTAAATTTAACCAAACATTAATTAAAGAATCCTGTGAGGTAAGTGATGTTCCATTACATTTTTTTTCCCTAAAGGAAGGAGAAAGGACTGGCTTTATAGTCAGGTAAAGCAGATGCTCCTCCCTGCCCCCATACAGAGGCTTGACCTGTCAAAAAAAATGAGGTTTCTTAGCAATTTTTGCCTGAGTTATACTTGTCTGTGCAGGTGTACAAGTAGTGCTCTGCTGGATATAGCAGTAGAGATGGATCCAGGAAACCAAGTCAGGTTATGGTTTTGAAGACCCTAAGCTTCCTTGCGATGCAGAGCTGGAGTTTGAATTCATCAATATTTCTGCAGAGCTCCAGGCACTTAAAGGGTGGAGAACTTCACTTATCCTTGAACAAAGAGTCCCTAGAAGGGACATCACAGAAAAGAGATCATTGAATTGCTGGTTGTTTCATTTAACAAGGACTAACTATTAGGGAATCTACATTTTTACTTGCGATGTAATTCAATTTTATGTTCAATCTCTAATTCAATCTAATTTTCTGCATAATACGGATTCTGTGATTGATGAAATATGAATGGTCAAATGAAAAGGCAGTTATGTTCTTCCTTTGTTCAAGGTTGATATATGACCAGAAAAACTACCAGTCTGGCTGGACAGTTATAGTACAAAAATCACAACATTGATTACTTCAGAAATGTGGCTTTGCATTCAGGCTGTGATCTGATCTGTGTTGATTTAGTTGAACTACCCAAGCTTGGATCTGAAGTTGTCTGCAGCATAATTCAGCTATCTGATGGCCCCCCAAGTGTGTGATTAAGCTATCTGACCTTCCTGTGCTGTTCTTTCTTTTTCTACTCCTGGTTAGATTAGGTTCTGTCCTAAAATCCATTCTCTCATTCCTGCTTTTGATTTCCAGTTTAGTATAATAATAATAATAATAATAAAAAATTTCTTTCATTGCTTCTCAATCTGTTACTGAAAATAATCCTTGAGATGTGCTAATTCAAATAAAATTAGTCAAAGCCGCTGTTCCACCTCCTTCACTCACAGGAGCACTAAATCTGGTGTGAACTTGTGTTAACAACTCCTCCAGGACTTAATCCTCACACCTGAGTCTTGGCTTACGCTCTTCGGTCTTTGGTTTCATCTAGTTTAACAAGTGGGTTTTTGGTTTTTGTTTTGTTTTGTTTTTAAATATTCCCATTTGCAAAGTGAATTTTATTTTGGTGAAATGTAGGATTTCATCCCCGTGTCTGTGGTCCATGTACACATGCTGCTGTTTCAGCTGCAGGCATTGCTCAGCCCAGGTCTGTGAGAGGTGGCCCTTCTGCTCAAACGTCTGCCGATGTCAGCAGTCGATCAAACAGCCGGTGTTGCTTGAAGCAGAATTTAATTCACCTTCTAGGATGACAAGATTTGTTACCTGCCGTGCAAACAAACAAGGATTTACTGTTAGTACATTCTAGATACCACAGCTCTTTAGCTTTCAATTTTTTAACCAAGTAGAATTTTTTATCAAAACTAGCTAGCTGTGAGCGTGCAGTAGAAAAACTGTATATAAAATGCAGATGATCTTTCAGGCTCCCTATGTATTTTACTAATGCTTGAAAAAAGAATTAATTCTGTGTTCAGTCTGAGTCATTTTGCAATGAACAAGCTGTTATTTATGTTTTAACATTTCCTGAAGAGACGGTTTCTATAGAACATCAGGAAGCAGCCATAAAATGAATATGGAAAAAAACTGGGACAGAAACAAGTAGATGCTTTTTGCAATTGGCTGTGCAGAACCATTCCATAGCAAAAGGTAGGATCACATGCAGTAGAAATTGCTGGCTTTTGTGAGTTGGCAGAAAATATAATTAAAATAAAGAAGTGACATCTTATGTGACAGAACCTGAGTAGGCAGCACAGCATTTATCACCTCCTGTTCACTATCTTTTCTTTTTTAAAATTAGTGAGATTTATCTTATATGACGCCTACTCATGGTCTTGTTGGCATGGATGAAAACAAAAAAAGAAATGTAGCGATGTAAAATAACACCAGGAGTTACTGCAGCCAACAAAAAGGGACAAATTCATCCCTTATGCTGTGAAATAGAACTGTACAAGAGTGGATACAGGCTCCAAAGTGTTTTACTTCCCGAGGTTATTCTTGTTTGTTTTTTAGTTTTGTGCTCATAAATTCTACTTTTATCTAGGGAAAGCTCTAGATCTAGCTATCTTCTACAAAATGTGAGTTGGACTGAGATCTTGATTTCAGCTGTGAAAATCTGAAGTTATTCTGCCAGAGTCAATGAAGTCATTCTGGGTTTATACTTGTAAGCCTTTAATCAGAATATGTCAGTGAGCAGGACGATGTGGCACCTGAAAATCAATGGCTGGTGCTGCTGTTTTTGTCAGGCTGAGAATTTTGACATCTTGCTTGCTTGGTTTTCTGTGCTGAGTTTTCTGATTCAGCCAGGCTGTGGACTGAGACTAGTAATATTCTCTGTTAGGAGACATGGAATCTGGCAGGTTTCTGAAAACAAAACCAAACAAAATCAAAGCAAGCCAAATCTAACTAACACAGTTTAATTTTAGAAGACTCAAACAATCAATGATTTCGAATTCTGGATGACATGACTTTAACAAAGAAATGAAGGAGTGCTGTCACAGAAATCTGCAGATAAGAGGAGCAGAGCAAGGAAGAAGGTGAATAATTTTATGCACACATTTATTAAACAAGAGCCTGTAAAAGAGCTCAAGTAAATCTACATGGAGTGGGTGGAAGGACTAGAAACACGATCCTTAGAATAACTATATATACAAGATTTTAAAAACCTACTTTTAGGAAGGCAGTGAGGTGAGAGAAAAGGGTGATCAGTATTCAGATTTTAATTTTTTATGTTGTTTCTGATGAGTGACTTTCCAATACCCACAGTTGAAGAATGCTTCTAAATGTACCCCTCAGGTGCATGGAAGCACACACTTAATTACAAGCTGGTGTTCATACAGTGATGCCTCCTTAGTGAATGGGATGGAGGCCAACATCCCTTCCCCTCCCACTGTCCTTAAGATGCCAGTTAACACCAAAAGTCGAGGCAACCATTACTTGCAGTCCAGAGAGACCAAAACCAGCTGTTGTCCCTTTCTCCCCTCCTGCCTGGTGCACCTACAGCATCTGACCTGCTGTCATTTGGAACACACCAAATCTGTCCTTGAATTTGTGTGAGATTTGTAGGGCCCTTACATGCAAAGCAATGGCTTGGGCAGCATGTGGCTTGTCCTTTTTCAGGCTCTTTTTATTCCTGCAACAAATATCTGTGGTGTGAGTGTACCCAGTTTGTCTGCATACAGAACCAGGTACTGCACATCATGTTCTTTGGTTTTTCAGTAAGGATTTAGCACCACACAGACCTAGAAGAAAGGTGTGTGAATGCAGCACTGCACCTTGTACAACACCTAGGTGCACATTTCACTGTGAAAAAGGAAAGGTGACAGGCTCAGGTGACAGGCTCGATGCTGAGGAGTTCACTGTGTGATTTCACTCTGCACTGAGTGCAATGGGAGCTTTGGATGAATGATGACTGTTCTGCTGTACAATTCCATTACCCTGTGCTCATTATCTTGCCTGTCCTTTTTACTTATTAAGTGAGCCATCCTCAGACCATCTGTGTTTTTGTAGTAGCACCTTGCAGCCTTTCAAGTAAACCTCATAAAAGCCTAGTAAAACATCTGTGACCATTTGCTAGCTATCAAGATATTTTAGGACATTAAACACCAAGCTGTGTGGATACCATGAGGCTGTGGAATGTGCAGGACATTTATCACAAAGTTTAAGATGGATGAATGTCCAGTAAGATCTGTTGTATAGCAGTGCACTCTTTTAAGAGGTATCCCTAACAATGATAGGACTGTTTTACATAGAGATCTGTGACAAACAGCACTGCTGCCTTCCTGCAAGTTACCAGTCTTCATGTCATTCACATTCATTCATGTTTTCATGATCAGGGTATTGGCAACAACAATGAATTTGACAAAAGAAAAAAAAAAAGAAAAAGCATTTGCAACTGCAAGTTATAAACTGACATGTCTCATTTAAGCAGTGTCACTTACAACCAAATATTTAGACTCCAAATCAGGATAATGAGAAAACATTTTCAGGAGTGTGATGGAGCTTCTGTCTAATTGACACTTGTACTTCCCTGCAGCTGAGGAGGATAAAGTTTCACAGAAGCATGAGCAAGTCAACAGCCCGAGTTCCTGCAGGCTTGACACAGTGTGTGTGGACAGTGCATAAATCAGTTACATCTTTTACTCTTCTTGCTAAATTCTTTTGCTAATAAGGAGATAGGTGAATACATAGTTTGTCACCTAGCAACCCCAGATGAGTGCTCTAAACGGCTTCTGAATGAATAGTTGCCGATGGATTCTTAAAAATAGCTGTTTTGTTTTGTTTGGTTTGTGCAAGTGAAAGGTGTGGCCCCCCATATGTGCTTGTGTGAAATGATAAGCAGGAAACTGAAGGGAGAGTGATACAGAAGAGGAAATAAAAATGGAATCATGTGGTGTAATTGGCATGCATATATATAGAAAATCTGCTTCTATTCTTTTAAGTCAGCTCTGCATAAATTTGCATGACATACCTCTAGTTCCCTGCCTGTTCCATGGCATGCTACTCAAATTCTTTCCTACAGAAGAAATGGGAACATAGATACTTTGGTATGTTAAACAACTCAACCCCCCTCATCCCACAAAGTAGAAAAATTGGTTCAGGGATTCGTTATTTGCTTACCGTAGGTTGTAAGATTGTCAATTCTTGCCTGCACTAGACTTCACCCTTGGATTTTAGACCTAAATAGCAACTGGTAGCAATAATTGAAATTGCATTAATGGCAGCAGCTGGGTATATGGGACAAGGCCAGCTGCAGTGCGGAGGAAGGGTGGCGGCTATGGCCAATGACAGCCTTTGTATCCTGCTCTCTAAATAGTGCTGTAGGGAGGGGGCCAGAGCCCTCTCAGCTCATCTGGTGAAGTCGCACCTGGACAGGACAGGGTCACTGTTACCCCAGAGCAGGCTGATGTCCTGCAGCAAATAAAAACCCTGTTAGTCTTTGGGGGCTGGGTTTCCTTCATACACCCTCTACAATGACCAGCCCAATGATGCAAAGCACCTTCATGGCCACTTCAACTGACTGCCAGCAATTCCTCTTCCAAAGAATTGTCTCTTGGTGACAAAACTAATTGAGTAGTTTTACAAGGCCTTGCTGCCATCTTACATGTCATGGGATGTTTCTATGAGAAAAGGAGCGTGGTCATACTGTAACCAACTTCTCTTTGTTTGGGACACTGTATCCCAACTTAACAGCTTGGCAGATTGTATTAATAAATTACAGT
Source organism: Edolisoma coerulescens (assembly GCA_013397115.1). NCBI lineage: Eukaryota > Metazoa > Chordata > Aves > Passeriformes > Campephagidae > Edolisoma > Edolisoma coerulescens. The sequence goes on from VWZW01002309.1 coordinate 2,110,785, forward strand.
GAGCTCTCATTGTAAATTTGCCCTGTACTGAGGGCATAATTTTGAATGATTGTGCCCAATAAGGAACAGAGAAGTTGATTTCTTTAGAAATCCAAAGCTTTTGATTTCCCCAACATTAAAAGCCAAAAGTATTGCAGCTGCTATTTATTTTTGTAAGCGGAGACACTTCCTTCATTCATGCAGTAATTTAGCACATTATTTTTGTTCAGTGTAGGCACTTTAGGAATAAAGACAGCACTACAGAATGTTTCTGAATTCTTTAAAAGCTTTCTTGGGTTTTTCTTTCAGTTTCCAGTGTTTTGTTTGCAAAATAAGAAATACGTTGTTGTGATGAAGCCCGTATTTTGAAGCCTAAACTAGAGGACAAAAGAAATTTTTACAGAAAGTGCGAGAGAGGTCAGGTGGGTTGGTTAACAACAAGGTGTCATTAATGGTTTTTGGCTCACTGTCTCTGGGGTTATCCATATCACAATGTAGGCCATTTTTTATTTAGTTAATGTAATAATTGAATAACCTGGTTGTCAGTTGTGTTCAGCTTATCCTCCTGTCTGCAGTGGCCATTCCACACACTGTCCACATATTTATTGCAAGCTGGATGTGCGCTGATGTTGGCTCGTACACTGCCTGTGTGAGATGTGTGTGGCTGTGCACGCACACACCCAGGGGTCCCTGAGCACAGCGCCAGCAGCATCCATTTGACACACCAGGAAGGGCATGAGGGAGCTCAGGCAAGGCTCGCTCTGGTCCCACAGCCTGGTGGCAGCCTAAGAATGCTGGAAGTTTGGGAAAAGCCGTGAGATGAAACCCAGAGACCCCTTACGGCACATTTGCTTACCATCAGGGTCTTGATGAAAAATGTGAATGTGACTCTCCAACCTCATTTTCACCAGAAGGAAAAAAGATTTTGGCTAGCTTGTGGCAGCTAATGGGAAGTAAAATCTCAGCAAGGTTTAGGCAGTTTGCAAAAGGCTCTTAGCAAAATTATCAAAATAAAAGGGAACTTCTTGTAGAGGCAGAAAATGCTTACATCAAAATATAACTCTGAAGTTACTGACTGGGTCCTTTCATACATTAGAGACTGATAATTTCTTCTGAAAATTATGCTGGGCTTTTCTAATGTACATTTTAAGGTCTAATCAGTATACCATAGCATGGTGTGTGCCTGGCAGTACTGAGACACTACATTTCATCTCAGAAGCTGGTAATAAACCATCTGCAACTGATTGATGGCAGCAGTGAAAAATGCTAATGGGAAGCAAGTTAGTGTGGTCATTTAACCATGTCTTCATACTGAAATATATTTCCATGTAAATGTGTGAAAAAAAGAGCAAAGATGTAACAGTGAGACTCTAAATATTTTAAGATGCCCGGTATAATAATTTTGTGCTGTCTTTTGGGTCAGGAAAGAGTGATGGATCATCTTCATTCTTCTCTTGTGTTGAATATTTTTAATGCCCAATTTGCTCTTAATTTTAAATATTTTTCCATATTTATGCTGTTATTACTCAGTCTTCTAACTTTAGTAAGTACTCGATTTCAGCTTTTCTCTAATTCTGCCCTGTTATTTCAGATTCTTCTAGTTAGTTTAAGTTTTTTATCCTTTTTTCCCCCTCTAATACTTCCAGAAGAGAACTGGACTGTCGTGAGCTAACAGGTCTCTGTGTAGGGTCAGAAGTTTTATTTAACATTATTTCCCCCCTTGGTTATTTGATCAGGCTGCAATCAGACTTTCCGTCACAGTCTCTTGGCAGTATGTTGCCAGAGGCATTGTACTGATGAAACATTGTGCTTTTCTAAGGATGTGGCTCTACAAAACTACATTTTAGGCAGGGGCTTCATCCTCCAGTTTGAAAGGATCCCGAGTAGCAGCCAATGAAAGCATTGTCAGTGTCTTTTGAAGTATGACTGATGTATGACATTTTCCTGCATGAAAACCATATGTAACGTCACATTTTTTCCTCCAAGCCCAACTTTGGTCACCTACTGCTTGAATAGTGAGCTGCTCAGGGAGCCTGGGTGTTGCAAAAATAGACAAATTGCATGTTATCATACCCATGCAGTTGGCTTGCTGTTGTGCAGTGTTTTTTTGTGACATTGCCGTTTATCTGACTGGCCTTGCTCCCTGGGCGAGGGATGTGAAGCCTTTTTTTGGATGCAGTTTCTTGCTGTGTGCTGGGGCAATGTGCTTATGGCCCCCAAAATCCTTGCCATGGCTGTAGTAATGGTGTAGCATTTCTGACTCTTGTCCCTTATCTTAGCTGTAGTTGGTGCTTACCATTGTCTCTCTTTCCTGTACACTAGATAATTAGTCCCTGAAATTTGTCTCTTTATGTGAAAATCCTTCAATTGCTAATCCACAAAAAAAGCTAAGTGTATTTTTAGAAATCCTGAGATCTTACTTGTTCCATCAATGGATTTAAATTTTAGAAGCTAGCTATTGAGTTCTGCAACTAGGTCCTCCTTTTCGTAAAACACAATACCGACTACGCATTTTTTATCAATATAATGTGGAAATGATGTTAATCCAGTATTTTGACAGTTATACAATGCTAAAACTTGTAGAAAATAAGAGCTGTGAAAATAAGGTCTGAACAGCAGGCAGGAAGGTAAGTGTTTAGTTTCTTGAAGCATGAAGTGCATGAAGTAATTTCAGGGATTCAGACATGAGGTCCACCAAGCCAAGTACTCTATCTTTAACAGCAACCAATGAAAAATAGAGAAAGAAAAAAACCCGGGGTATGTCTGCTGAACTTCCAGACACCCATGGTTTAGGCATTTCTTGAGACAGTGTCTTTTCATGCCTAGTAACCTTTTGTGCATTTTTTTTCATCAGAAAACATGTCTAAAATCTTCTTTAATTTATGTAAACTTTCCTGTAGACAATACCCATGCATAATGAGTTGTGAAGTTAAACCACATATCATTCAATAATCTACCTCCTTTTTCTTGGATCTCTGAACATTTTATTTGATGCTCCTGGTTTCCAAATTATGATTTTGTAGACCTTTATTTCATCCTTTGATTTTGTTCTTCCAGTCTGAGGACTTGTGGTCAATATACTGTTTTCTTGTCCAGATGCTGTTTCTGCCTTGAGTGGTGCTCTTCTCTGCATCCCTCTCTGTACGTTGTTCTTCTGTACGTTCGTGGAAACATCCTGAAAGCATACTGATGTGATGAGGGATTGCTCCTTGAACTGAGATTTCTCATTCATACATGAAGTGCTTCCTCTCCATTCTAATGAGTGCTTTCCCTCTCTCTTTGTGGCTGTCATGCATTTAACATGAGTAAGTTTGAATCTTAAGATTTTCTGCAATAACAGTTTTTATTTTCTGTTGTGTTCATTTGTACCTATAATAGTTCTTGGCAGATTACCACGCATTTTTGAGAAAGGGAATTTTCTCCCTTTTCTGTGACTCTTTTTCAAGCTGTTTAAATGTCTGAATTCACTAGTGCCAATCCAGAGTTTGGTATTACTTTGAGTGTGTGTGTGAGCCATAATCAACAATTTTAGGCTGCAGTTAAGAATGGTCCGTTGAATCCATTAGCAAGGAACAAATGTGAAATGGAAGATAGAGATACCATAAAATTACTTTGCTTCACTATGCAGGCAAAGAAGCTTATTCCTAAAAAAAAAAAAAAAAAAAGAAGCTAATGGATGTGCATTAGCAAACAGGTAAGTGCCCAGGAGATATTGAATAAAGAATTTTAGACTTTTCTTGGAAATGTGGATTTTCTTTGTAATGAGTTGTAGGGATCACTTCTCAGTATGGAGAGTAAGCTAACAGCAATATTTGACTTTGTTTTGGTTTTGTAGTTTGTTGTTACAGAATAATCATAACTCAGACTGGATCAAAGATAAGTTTAATGAACCAGGGAGTTCATTAGCATTTTGCGTTCCATATCTCATGACTGGATTAAAAGGACTTTCATGTTCTTTCAGGAGAAAATGTGTCGGCCCTCTATAGGAGAGCCTCAGAATCCCAGTTGGACTTTGTACCACAGGGCCAAGATTTTACAAAGCAAAAACAATCTTCATCCCTTCCACTGTGCCTATATCTCTGCTTCAAAAAAGTTTAATGATTCACATATTTGTGCTTAGCAGTGCAAACCGATTTATATTTTATCCTTTTTCCCCCTGTACTCTGTAACTGCTGGGTTTGAATGGGCTTTGAATTTTCTTTTTCTTACATTCGTACAACAATAATATTAAAACATCATAGGTGTATGTGTGTGTATATGGTTATTTTTTCCTTTTGGTCGAGAGCTTAAACAGTAGAAAACATTTTGTTCTCCTTCTGTCAGGAAAGAGCTGTTGTTTCTGCTTTGCAGTCCAGCCTGATTTGCACCTGTGTGCAAAGGAGACTTGAGGGAAGAGGAGAATTCCTGTGAGACTGGGTTGCTTTTGCCACAGCTAACAGAGGAATAGGAAGGGTCCGAATGGGGACTGCTGTTTCTGAATGATGAAGTCTTTGGAAAAAATACCTCTTCAGGACTAGTTTTCACTCAGTGTTTACCACTGAATCCTTAGTGGCAGAAGCAACAGCCAGTCTGGCTTCCTGGAGATCTGCTGGAGGCAATGCAGGACCAGCAATGATCTATTTTCACCTTTTACAACCTGTTATCCTGCCTGAGAGCTGAAGCTGCCTACAGCTCAACCCTGCAACACCTTGTCAGGGTACAAGTATTGTATTCTGCAGCCCTTCTCCAGCAAATCTGGATCACCTGGCAACTTAAAGCAAGTCAGATCCTGGATTGTTAGTGCAAGAGAACATTTGTGGAGTTTCCAATAAAAACTGTAGAGATCTCTTGGAAGCCCATACAATTTACTCTGATGGACTTCCAAAAAGAAACATCAAACTGCTGCATTTCATACATTTGTTTGGGTGGAGACAAGTGAACTAGATGACTGGATCACTGCAGAGAAGGCGCTTTTGTGCCAATTGACAGTCATAATTAGGTAGAAAATTGCTCAGAGGACTGGAATTTAGTTACACAAATTCAAAATTGGAAGAACATTTTGTACTTTATGAAGGAAAACATATCTGTAACATTTGGTACAAGCTAACATTAGTCAGGGTAATTAAATTCAATGTTTTTAAAGATTAATAGATGTTTTACTTCAAGTGCTTTAGCAAGCACAGAATTAGGAGGAAAAAAGTATTGCTCTGCTATGTTTTCTTCTTTCATGTGTTCTAGTACATTAATTTGCCAGGGTCAGAGAAGTGGCTGGCTGGGTGGCTTCTCTTGATTTCAGGTAGTTTTCATAAGAAAATTACTGCCCTAAGGAGATAAACCACATTTTTGAAAGTCATCTAAGAATTTAAAAATAGAACTGATGGAAAAAGTATTTTCAGTTCCAAGAGAAGTACTGATTTATTATTTACCTTGGAAATAAACAGGAAGATAAAAAAAAAATAAGGAAAACCTAATCCCCTCCCCCATGCTATTTGCAAAAGTTTTCATTGCAAGACAAATTCTTGACACCTTCACACTGAAAGAATTAAAAGAGAAGTTGTATGAAGCTGTTTTCCTGGATTTCTTAGCTTCCAGACTCATGGAGGGTAGGTACACATCAAAATGCTGAGGCCAGCAGGAGTAATGTCAAGCCTGCTTGGTCAGCCAAGCTCTACAGCCTGCCACGGGGCAATGGAGCTGTGACCTCTGAGATAGGGGGGTGATTCTTGCAGTCAGTTTGGGGAAACTGGGATTTAAGAACATTTTGGAATCTTCAATATCTATGTCCTCTGTGCAGTCGAGCAGGATCCCACAGCTCCTTGATAAAACCCTTACGAGCCTGCCTGCTCGCAGCAAATCCCCAGTACAACAGTCAGCACTGTTACAGTGGAAGAAATGAGGTAACCCCCACTGGTGAGCATGTGGCCCTTGCTGCATGCAAGGTAAAACAGTTTCTCTGCTGTTTTGCTTTGTTATTTTAAATCTCAGCTCTATTTTTTATTCAGTTCTTATTTTTCCGAAAGCATTGTATAAGTATAATATCTCTGTGATCACTGACATTTTAAAAACGCTGAAAAATAGTTTAGGCTTTGTGGGACTGAAAGAACTTTCACTCGCTCTGTCAGGTCTTGCAGTAGCATCACTTAGGCTGATGCCTCACAAAACTATCTGATTACATGAAGAAAGGTGATATCCCATTGCGTGGCATTGAGTATTCCCCTCAGCCACATGGTAACTGGCCAGGTTCTCTCCTTTTACCTGGGAGCTTGTACTTTGTCAAGAAAACCCCAAAACAAAGCACTTCATGCAGCATTTGGAGATACATGATAGCAGAACAGGCTTTTATCCCCATCTCTTAAGGTAGTTGTAGATGCCAAGCACAAACTAGCCCACATTATACCAGATGTATGTAATAAGAAGAAAAATTTCTGCTCTATAAAATTTACTATATAAATTAGACCAGTAACAGCGTGAATACTGGCAATAGGCCATGCTAGATAATGGGGTGATTGTGGTAAGTGCTTTTGAAAGCAATTTTATTAAAAGTCATGGATCTTATTTTTTCTGTTAGGTGGCTTATTTGGTTTGCTTTCTTTTTTTGTTTGTTTGTTTTGGTAAAAGCCCTTATTTTTTCCCTTTCTGTTTTTAATGGGCAGGCAAGAGAGTGGGAGTAGACTGTGCTACAGCAGAAGTGAGCAGAGGAAAGCTCATTTGCTGGAAGCAGTAGTTACAGGGGAATCAAGTCAAGCCACAGAACTCATCCTGGCAAGCGGAAGTTGTTCTCACGCAACCCAGTCTTGTGAGTAAAAAGTCTTTGCATTTGGAGTATTGCATGTTGATGCCTTCTGTATTTGGACCTCTAACAGTGATAACTTCAGAAAGGAGTCTGGGAGGAGTGTGCAGCAGTCTTGTTATAAGGGCAGCTTAAAAGAACAGATTTCCCAGCCCAGAGAATCCGCAAAAGAAGGGACAACAAAGGATTCGATAGGGTATAGGTAGCATTACTTGGAACCAGCCCTGTTAATCAACTAGGAAGTGAAAAAGAGACACCATTTGAGATCTAAACAGCAAAATCACAAAATAGAGGAGTCATTATTTTGATCACTGGGTATGGAGAGAGAAGGTACTTGGTTAGTAAGCACCAGTCTCTTAGAAAATGTAGGAATTGTAAGTAGCAGTTCCAAAGAGATGGAGGTGTTGGCCAATTAATACCGGCAGATATCATCTCTAATAGTGTATTTTAAATCAATTCACCTTAGTAAAAAATGTGTGTGGATCTTGAAAATATTTTTATGTAGGCAGTTCTAAGAGTGAGATTGAAGGTGTGTGCTCCTTGTCTGACAGTATATAAGGCTAATCATTAAAAGAGATCAAAATTGATGGCTCTCTCATAATTTTGAATATTAAAATTTTTATTTTGGAAGGTTTTAGAAGGATTTTAGAAAGGAATTTTGATGTAAGGAAGTTCATGCAAATTAAAAAATGGCAAATATTTGATGATGAAGAATAAAAAATGTCAGGCATGAATTTTCACAAGAAAATAGGAAATAGTGCTAACAGAACTGGCTGAAATAGAGATTTTTCAAAATCAACATGCATTTCCAAAAGGAGAAACCTTAATGAAGGAGCAATAGTGAAGTGAGCATGAGGCTGAAGATTTTTCAGACCTCTGAATTTAAAACTTCTTCCGGACTTGATCATATTCCTGCTGAGTTCAGTAAATTTATTTTGACATTCAGAGTCAAGGGGTGGGGGAGAAACCTGTTTGTTAAAAATTATTATTATGGAGAATCAGAAATGAGTACTCATTACTGAACTCTGGGAGAAGATTAGTCAGCAAACAGCTGGCTTTGACCTTGGCATGCAAAGATGCAGGAATGTATGGGAGTCAGGGACAACTCTGTCAGGACTTGACTGACATCCACCCACTCCCGTAGATGTGTTTGAGATTCACATTCTGTCTTCCTTTGGAAATCAATCTTTTGGGACCCTGTTTTCTTAGAATGCAATTTCTTAAATCGCTCTGCAGGAAGGGGATATGCTATGAGGAGCAAATGGGAAGTATAAGATCATTCATGTTACACTGCAGCCAAGAGACAAAAAAATACCCATGTCAACTATTATGAGTTCAGTAAACTCCTAGTGATTGGCTGTGACATTGATTTTAATATGCAAATTAAGGCAAATGTGTTTAGTGTCAGGGGAGAAGAATGAAAATGAGAATCAGTTATGATTAAAAATCCCATACTGTGGCTGGGAAGGAAAGGTATTCCACTGTCAGTGAGAGGTATGGCTGACAGAAATGTGTAAAGAGCGCAAAGGAAGAAACATGTTTGCTGTGTTTTGTAAAGAGCAATGAGACGTGGAATGAATGCAAAAAGGAAAATGTAAGAATTGTTGTCTTTAGACTAACATATACAATATTGGTCTGTGAAGTAAATAAGCTTAGCATATGTATCTGCAGCCTCCTTACATTCTATAGAAATCAGTATTCAAATAACAAAATAAAACACATTGAAAAAGATTGTCTTTTAATTCTCTGGTTTATGTACTGTAACTACGCACATAAATGCTATTGGTTCCTATTAGAATTTAGATATAATCCCTATGGTGATCTGAATTTGTTGTGGTCCCTGAAAGGTTGCTAAATGTGAATTGTTGTAAAGTGAAATTAAATTTGGTTGCTTCCAAATATGTAAGTATATATAATATAAATTAGAAATATTGGAAATAATGTTCTTTCTGTGATACTCACTGGAATTATGTTGAGGAATTTTAAGGAAGTATATATAAATGACGTGATAAATGAATTACATAAAGCACCTTTATAGATTTTAATTCACCTTCATTAACTTGAGTCACAGTTAGGCTTCAGCCTTGTAGAGGCAGAGCAGAGCAGAGACTCCTACATTCTGTGATGGGACAGTCCTTAATTCAGGTCTGCAAGGGCTGTGCTTCCTAGGAGCAAGTCACTGAGAAAGCAGTGCCCTGTTTGCACATGGCCACTTGTATAGGTCAAGTTTGATTTCCTTCTCCATTGAAAGTCCAGGACACAGACATCACCTCCAGGTGAGAGAGAGGAGCACTTCTGTTCCCTCCTGCAGGACAATGTGACTATGATGCTTATTGCAGTTGTGGCTAAATACCACAACCTATTCCTCAGAAAGAACTTTGCACATTTGCCAGGTAGATGGTGGCTGCTGTGTTAGAGTGATGATTCCAGCTAGGATATTTCCACAGATGTTTGTGGGCAATGCAACATATTGTGCTTTTAATGAGATTTTTCTATTACCCAATAAAAATACTTTGACTGGTTGTAAGGTGAGAACAGAAATATCCCTTTAAAAGCTTTTAAAGGCTTGAGTGCTGTACTGGTCTAGAAAAAAAACATCACAAAGAAATTTCTTGTTGGAGCTAGGATGAGGAAGGTCTGTATTTGGACTGTATATTTTGAAATAATTTCTAATTTTTTTTATAAAGTATCTGTATTAGTGAAGGGCTCTTATAGAATCACAGAATGGGTAAGGCTGGAAGGTCATCTGGTCCCACCTCCCTGCTCAAGCAGGGTCATCCCAGAGCACATGGCACAGGATTGTGTCCAGACAGTTCTTGAACATCTCCAGTGAGGGACTCCGTAGCCCCACTGGGCAATCAATTCCAGTGCTCCATTAACACATTGCTGCACATTTAACATCCAGGATTTATAGCTTCCTTTGGTATCTTTTATGCCACCGGTGGGACTACACATATTCTGTGGCATGCCTTTAATTAATTAGGCTTTATTCATTTGATTTGGGGACAGACAGAGGAACTTAATATATTATTACTAACTAATGAGCAAATTCTACTTTCTGATGATTAAATTTTCAAAAGTAATTTGAAGTATAGATTGTACGCTCTTCACAGAGAGACATCATCAGATGGACTTCATTAATTAATCAGCAACATTCACTGCATAGCAAGGCTATGCAGGTGCTAGAATAAAATAACTATTATTTGAAGTTGTTTTTCACATTTTTCATTGTTCCATAAGAAAATGGCCCAGGGCTTATTTTCTTCGTGATGTTAGTTCCATTTATAACTCAAATCCCGTACAAAAGGAAAATGCCTTAACTTTAATGTCTGCTAGTACTTCTGGATTGAGCTACTAATCTGAATCACCGAAACTGATCTTGTCTCAAGTTAGTGTAGCTGATTAGATTGTGTGGATGTGGACTGTATCTGTGTTGGTGCAGCAAGTCATGTGTTGGTTTGCTGTAATTCCCCCCTTCCGGATACAATAAGCCAGACAGTCAATTTCTCCCACGATTCCTTCTTGGAAAAGAAAAAATTGTGGCTCAGCTTATTGCAGCAAATAAAGTTATGTGCAATCCCCTTTAGAAATCTTTGTGCCCAATGCAGCCACTGGCAGTGCCTTTCATGGGCTCAGCTCTCTGTGTGCTATCCTGCAGTGACAAAATTACAAGCTAACTCTTGCAGTGAAGACAGACCCTCCACTTTCTGCTTCCTCTAATGTCTGAAAAAGCAAATGACTTCCTTCCTCCCTTCATCCCTTCCTCCCTTCCTGGAGTAGGCATCAGTGCTGTCTGTGCTTGGAGGGGCCCAGTGGCTTGCACGGCAGAGAGGGTGAGGCAGAAAAGCAGCACAGGGTGAGGTCAGACCCTTTGCTGTGGTGAGGACAAAAGAAAGGACTAAGCTTTACACTGTAAAGCATCATGTCAGATGTCTGACCACAATGGTCTGTCACCCTGGAGGACTAAGACCTCAAACCAGCTCTGAGATGATGACTGAGGTTCACACTCTTAAAGTTTGGCCTGCTTAATTTTTTTTGCAAGGATTCTATGGACACAGAGTGCTTCAGGGGCATTGCTGGGGGAGTAGCCATAAGACTGGTAGAGCTCTCTCCTGGAATCTCACTTGCTGGCAGAGAACCCCTTCAGCTGACCATGAAATTCTTATTGCTGATTATTCATCTGTGTACTGATGTTAAAAGTCAAATTGTTAGGGACAGAAATGAACATGAACAAAAACATGCTGATTAAAGAAAAATGGTTGGAAGATGCAGGTTTTAGTCCTGTCTCTAGACTACTTATAATCAAGTAAAGTAAAAAAGTTATGTCCATTGGGAATTAAGGTAAAGTCTCTACAGTTTGAAATTATTCTCTGAATTTGCCTGATTTTCTGACAGCAACAAAGACGTCTTCATGGAGATGGCAGAGATCACACTGACAGAAAAGATTTGCCTGTGTAGCTCCAGGAGGGAAGGGTGAATGTCAGGATGAGATGTGTTCTGCAGAGAATAGCTTTTAGGCCCTGAAAATGCCTGCTTCTTAAAGCAGTCATTGGAGCAGTGTCAGGAGAGCCAAGTCTTGAATTATCTTGATCTGGGACTGAGTCAGAGCATTACTGCTAAATAGCTGCAACACCATAATTATCACAATAGGCTCAGATTTAGCCCTTTCCCTGCAATAATGCAGAACTACATCAAAATCAAGAAGCTACTTCAAAGAAACGAAAAGGAGCTGCCAAAAGGAAAAAAAAAAAAATGTTTGTGGCATAACATGGAGATTGCTAAAATATAATATACTGGAATGTCAGAATATATTTATTCTATTTATGGATAAAGAAGACTTGGAAAAGAATTCCAAACAAGTCTTCAAAGTTAAACAGCAGAGGAAGGGGAGATTACTAGGAGTTAAGAGGCCTAAAATGAACATCACATTCAAATGGAAAAAGAGCATAAGTTAAATGTAAAATTAATAAGGCAGGAAAAACAAAAGACTTTGGGGAACAATTTTCTAAAGTCATAAAAATTAAAAATATAGTTATTTGTCAAACATATTAGAAAGCCTGCCAGAAAGACTGTGGGGCCAACAGATGATCATTGTTTAACAGCAGTTCTCACAGGGCAAAAATGCAGAAAAATTAAACCAATTCTTTTCAGTGAACATCTCCACCAAGAAGATATTGAAACCAGAGGGCTTTGTATTACAGGGATCAGAGTTTAAAACAGAACTTTCTCAAAATAAGGTGTCAAAAGAATAAGGTTTAGAAGACATAGATAGAGTAAATGCAGACACATTACCAGAACCAGGTGCTATTTATTTGGGAGCCCTGAGGGAACATAAATATAAAAATGGAAGCCTTCAGCTATGCTATGGAGTCTACTGATTAAATTGGTTGTGGAACTAGATGAGAGTGAAATGGCAAATATAAATTTAACTTTTAAAAAGGATTAAAGTAAGAGAGGGAATTCAGACAATCTATAAGTTTGGTGTTGTGTCAACTGTTAGAAGACATCGTAGGAGTAATAGACAAAAGGGTAAGAGCAGTATAAGGAGGGAGAACTGACACAACTTTTGGAAGGGGATTAGTATCTTTCAAATCTATTTGGATTGTTTGATCATCACTGAATATGCTGAAAAACTGATCCAGTTGATACTCTGCCAAAAAACTTTATTACAAGGTCCTTTGCTGAATTCTCTTGAAGAAGTTAAGTTGTGGCAGGATGGGGAGAAGGTCCTCATCATATTAATAACTGTTTAAAAGGTAGGAAATGTAAAGTAGGGATAAAGAGTCTTACTTCACAAGGGTGGAAGGCAATGGAATTCCTTAGGCATCTGTGCTGAGGCATTCACTGTTAAATATATTAATATATAGTTATACGTGGTATAAATGAAGTGTGTGTGTGCCTGTATAATATATGTATGTATACTTATATCTATATTTGAATATACAGAAGACAACATAGCATGAAATTCATATTCTGTATCTACAAATAAAAGTAAAGCACTGAGGAAAACCTATTGTGTCTATACACCCACAGTGAGATCAGCACCACATTACCATGCAAGACAGAGAGTCCAGAGTCACTGGGGATTGTTCTCTAAAAACATTGGTTCAGTGCTCAGCACTGCTCAAAAAATGAAGACAGAACATTAAGAAAGACTATTAGGAGGGGAAAAAAGGTGGTATTTACAGTTTTGCCTTTTATGATAATGTGAATAACCATAATTCATCTACATCATGAGTACGTTTGTGGAGGTCTGGGCACAATTCCTTGCTTTTCTAAAAAAAGTAATATAATTATAAAAACACTATAGCTCTCTCTTTTGACATATATATATATATACACTATGTGTTATTTATATAATGTGGTAAGGATTGTTGGTGTATAGAGCAGATTCTATGCAAGGAGAGATGCCTGATATGCTTCATGTAGCAAGGGAGAGGGTTGAGAGGACAGCTATCCCTGGGCAGCAGATTTCAGACACATACCTTCTCATTCAGGGCAGAATTAGTTTTGGACCTCGCTGCTGCTAGTGGGGGCTAAAAATGTAGGTGGGTCCAAATAATGTTTGCAAAACAAGTTGTGTCACTTGAAAGTTGTGGCTACAGTGCCACAGCAGTGTCACTTCATTGACTGGCACTGCTGTGCTCCTGCCCCATCCAAAGCCAGATGCCCATGTGCCCCTGCCACTCGACCCTCTTGTACTGGCATTGGCATACATCTGAGGCTGTTTCAGGTCTCTGAGATATAGGATCATTAGTCTCTTAGTTGTAGGGTTACTTTTCTGTCGTCTCCTTTTGCTGGTCCGTGCCACCGCCTTGATGAAGGGGTGGGCAGGACTATATTGCTGGGGAGCACAGTGGTGTTTGGGTTTATATTGGCTCAATCTGCCTAATACCTTCACCCTGAGTTGGGAGAAGGATGTGGAGGAAATTTGTCTGTTCTTATCCTTGTTGCTGAAGCGTTTTGCACAGGCTGTTATCAGGAGCAGAATGGATGGGGTCTGGTTCAGCTTGCCTGTTTTCTTACGGCTTGTATTGGTTTGTTGGTTTGTTGGTTTGTCTTTGTTAGGTTTAGCTTCCTTACTGAAGAGGAGGAAGGTCAGACTTTTCTCTCCTTTTTTTGAGAGATAGCTGAAAGGCTTGGAAATTCATTCTAGGCCAGTGCAAATAGAGGGCCTAGAAACTTTTTCATGGCGTTCTTTTTCCTTATCTCAGTTGTTTCATCTGTGGCTAGAAGAGACAAAAGCTTGCAAGGTGCTCTCACACTCTTGTCTAAACATAAGGCTCTACACTTCCATGTTTTCTCTCATGGCCCTGGCACAGTTAAGCATAAGATAACACATTTTGGGTCAGAATTGGTTGGTCTTAGGAGTTATGTCTCAAAACTCTGACTTCATATCTCCGACTCTGTCTGCCCTGAGAGATCCATTCCTGCTTCCCTCGTGCCTGAGGGGGACACAACAGATATGCACAGTCCTGCTTGGGAACAGGATGTTTCTTACCTAAGCTGAGCTCCAGGCTATGAGGTCATGTTCCACCACATGCCACACACAGGGGATGGTACACCCAGCCTTACTTCATTTGTGGCCCAAAATAGAGTAATCTCACAGACAACACCCAGCAGGTAGATACGATTTGTAGAAGTGTTGTTGGCTAATTGGTAGCTTATGTTAAATGCATGTGTGGGAAGAGACCATGCACTTCACATACAGGTGTATCTGCAAAAAAAAAAAAAAAAAAAAAAAGTGGGAATGCATGGAAGAACTCCCTGTTGAAAACTATTCTCTCAACTCTTCTGAGATCCAAGGTAATTCAGAAACCCTCTGCAATTTCTAGGTTGCAAAAAATAAGTAAATAAATAAATAAAAACTTTAATTGAAAATTGATGTCACTTAAGGATTACAATCTTCTTAGAAAGGCTGACACCTCCAGGAGGAAATACTGATGCTTTGCATGAAATATAGTGGTTTAATATCAAGATTAGCACTCTATCTGTATTAGAGCCAAAGTATTAATTTCCCTGGCTTTGGAATATCATAATTTTACATCATTAGGTGCTATTCAATGCAATAATCATCTATTTTTCAAAAGTAGAGAGGCTTTAAACAGAATGAGGGAGGAAATGAGTATTTGCACAGGCCAGTAGATTTGTCTGAAACCATGTACACCTATTTCTGGTCTCTTGTTTCCATAAATAATAGATTGACAGCTTCGTGGTTAGCAGAGGAAACATGGCACATGTAAATGTCAGACGAATAAATTCAAACATTCCATTTTTTTCTGTGATGAATAGCTCAGTGTAAAGTCCTAATTATTCTAAATAATACTCATAATTTAATTTTCCTGGTTCTTTAAATGAGCTTGAGGCTGTTGTGACCAAAAAATGGGAGAAAAAAGGAAAAGGAAAAAGAAGGTGAGTCTGTTCATACCTCCTGAGCAATTACAGTTGCTACATGTTTAATGAAAGGCTTCCTAAGTAAGACCAGGTAATTTGATGGAAATATTTAACTGATTTGTATTATTTGGTAGAAAAATATAACTGCTATTACTTACTGTATCTTATACAAACCCCAAGTGATGGCTTTAATACAGGAATGTATTTTTTCTAACTGCTCTGTGTGGTGAGATAAGGACACTGGGCTTGACTGTTGCTCACAGAAGAACAGAGCCAGGTTATATGGTATTCTATGATGAAGGAAACCATGATAACAACATCTTGTCATCAGGCATTACTAATCTTTGGGAAGTAGTTTTCTCTTTTTGATCTGCTACCCCCAACTGTTTTCTGGTGGATCTGTGGACTCCAAATTGAGAGTGAATGTCTAACTGAAACCGGACATGTTTTCCTTATCTTTCCTGGATTCCTTTGAAGGGAGAATATTGTCTGTGTGTGATTCTGTGTAGAATATGGGTTTTTGATACCCAGTGCACTTGATTTATTTCTTCATACTTTTTCATGCTAATTTTTAATGATTAAAGATAAATAGCTTTCTACAGAACCGCCTGGAAAGCAGTGAGAGGGATGTGGGGGATGGTCAGAGAAAGAAAGAACAGGGCTGGCAGCCAAGGGGCCAGAGCCTGGGGCTGGGCTTCAGCAGCGAGACCAGTGCAGTGGAGAGATACAACGAGCAGCCAGATCTCAGAAAGAACAGAAATTAAATTTGCTGGGGACCGAGGGACTGTGCAGTGCTTGGGGCACTTCAAAGAGTCACTGGATTTGCTGAAACAAGTCCTATCAGCAGAGATAACACACAGAGGGAGAGACTGGATTGTAAACCTTCATTTACACTCTGAGATAGTGGCTTTGGGTTGATGATGGTTAAAAATGTTTGGGGAGCTCCCTTTAAGGAGATGCTCTACACAGCTCCTGCTCAGAGCTCCATCTGACTTGGTGGTCCTTTACATACTCTCTTTGCATGCACTAGTTGCCATTGCCAAATCCATCTCACACTTAACACACAGCTCTGATAGTTGCACCTGTCTAGTGAACACTAGACAGGAGGCATGTAAACTTATGATCTGGTTGCAATCCACCATTTTGAGTGATGTAGCATTTCAGGATCTAGGACTGCTTGGGAGAATTGGGCCTGTACAAAACAAAGGCACTGTTTCAAAGCCTGCTCAACAGTCACAAATTTTTGTAGGAAACCATGATCTTAGGAGTCTCCTTTTCTTGGAAATATTTGCTCTGAGAATCTCCTTAACATAGACAACTCATGGCATGTTCTATGAATGTCTGCAGAGAAAAGGTCTCCTGCTTTCTTCCTTGCCTCTTCATGTACCGCAACCCAGAGTTGTGGGATAGATTAGGATAATGATGAGATATTGCTATGCTTGTTGTAGACCAAGAGGTCAGAAGTCTCTGTCTGTGAAATTCATAAAGATGTTTAGAAAATAAAGTAATCAACTTTTTATGTGTACACAGAAATGTTCTACACAACGAAACTGACTGCATGCCATCTGCTTTTAATTTTTGGGTAAAGCTCTTGGTACTGCCAAGCATTCCTAAAATCAGGCCCTCCGAGAGCTCACTTATAAAAGCAAATAAACCAACTTCCAGTGTACAAAGTCCTCTCCTTTATAAGTTATTCGTATGCTGAAATATCTCCATGGAGCCTAAGAATGGGTCTGCTCCCTATGTGTCAAAATGACCTCCACTGTTAACTCACAACAGAGTTTGTGATGACATCACCTTTGGCATACTGGCAGATTGCTCATGTGTAAAGGCACATCATATTTCTAGTCAATTTAGTCTAGAGATTCTTTTACTTCTGCAGGCAGCATTTTCTTCTGAGTTATATCTGTGGAGAAACATCTACAGGTACCTCTTTTTTGATGAGACCTATCTAACATGTTAGTGAGCCTGAAACGGATGCAATCAAACTCAGAAAATGTTGCTTAGTGTAAAGTAAAATGTTTCCTAAGAACTTGCTAAAGGCTGGCACTGATGACCTAGAGTGGTGTTTGTCATCCTGTTTTCTGCAGTATAGGTTGATTGAGCAGCAGATACTAGTTCTGCAGGAGTCGTTCAGTGTAGATTAAACACCTAAATTGGAGAAAATTTTGAGTCTGAGGCCTCTTACGATTATGTCAAGGTTGAGTTGGTGATGGTAATAACTGAGTGGTTTTGGCATTTTCTGTCTCTTCTTTTAAACAATACCTTTATTATAAATAATGTATATGACATGTAACATAAAAATAGTGTGTACCCTTTGTTTCTGATACTTTTAAATGATGATTCTCTGAGACTGAGGTGAATATTTGGCCTCCTGCTAGTGAGAAAAAGGCTGCTGTCAGAACATGCCTTATACTTCCTATCTTCCCTCTTTTTCTTGTATTATTTTATTCATCAGATGCATGCTTTGCATGATTCCCAAAGTCATGACTGATTTGAATTTTGTATTGCTTCTGTCTCTGGAGTTTAAGGTACTTGGGCTAAAGTTTGATGTATTAAGAATTTTCAAGTATAAACAGAGGCAAAAGCAAAACTGACATAACAGTAGCTGATTAACAGAAACACCATCCTGGAGGTAACTCAGAACTTCAATGTATTAAAATTTGAGAGCTTTCCAAGTGAGAGTTTAAAAACCCCTGACCCAACTCTGGTGTACAAATTAATGTAGGTTAGTGCGGTATTTCAATAAGGTGATAGAAAGTTGCATTAAGAAAAAATATGGTAACTCTGGAAATAACTTAATGAGGGTTATGCAGGGTATAGATATAGATATATATGAGAGTGATAGATCACAATCTGAGCATGGAAAAAAAGCATATCCAACCAACAAATACCAAAGCATTCACTATGAATGCTATCAGTATTTGGAAATGCCATTTAGTACTCTTAGTAAATACTAAAAATCAACTTTGCATTAGGTATTGAGACACGAAATAGGTGAAAAAGTGTCCATTATCTTCTCTGGAGAAGCTTCTGCAATGAACTATTGAAAAATTCTTAAGCATTTGTGGGGGTTTTGCAGTTGAACTATGAGTAAAATTAATTAGTTCCAAGGCTTGGAAAGTTCATTCTGACCTATAAATCATATTCTGATCAGATTTAAAAGAAATATTAAATAGATTTCAATAGTCTATTGAGAGATGAGGAGGAAAATGGGGTTTTACCTTTTTCTGGCCTTGTGCTTGATTGAAAACTGTCTTCACAAGCTAAGGGCATTAGTGGGATTGTACCAAAATGTTTACAAAGCCAACTTCTCTCTACACCCTGAACTATAACCTACATATCACAAAAGTTTTATTGGAAATTTAAGGAATTGTGTGAAGGCATGGCACATACACTGTTCAGACGACATTGTCCTCAGCTGGACAGAAACTAGGGTTTGTTTTCCAGCATTATGGCTGTAAGAAAGTAAACAAAACCATCCGGAGATGCTCAGAGATCACCTGTACACAGGTGTTCTCAGGGCTGGTTCAAGCCTAGGCCTCTGAAAGGTACTTGAGCCATAACATGAAGAAACACGTCTAAAGCTGAGAAATGTTGAGAGCTGGACTAATTTTCACCTCCTTGTTGTAATTTCACAGAGATGATATTTCAGTGTCATGTTTGAATGATCACTCAAACTCACAGGCTATTGGCCAACAAAAAGGAGTCTTTTCACTGTTGAGCTACAGAGTTTCAAAGGTGCTACATGAGTATTTTACAAGCTGCTAGATAACTATATGTTAATAAAGCCATCAAAATGCTATCATTATTATTTTTGTTGTTATTTGTAGAGATTAATGTGCTAATTTGTGTCAGGTGGTGCTATTAAAGAGCAGTATAACTTGCAGAAAGGTTATGTATGCCCTGATGGTTCATTTAACAGAAATGAAGTTTATTATATCCCCTAAAAATAATTCAGGTAAGAACAACATAAAGGCAAATAGAGCAGGATATAATTGCTGTGTGGAAAGTGCTCTGTAGATCAAGGGTTCACACAATGTCAGCCTTTCCAAAGGCAAACTTTATTCCTGCTGGTGATGTCTCTCAGGGAGCAGGATGGCAGCAGAGGCTGGTGAGGGGGGAGTCTTGCTGGTGCTGCTCAGGTTGGAGCCTCGGGCTGGCACTGGTATTGTAAACTGCAGTGTCTCAGATCACTGCTGGGGACTGCTGTCACGTTGCTGTACAGGGTGCAGCTGCTGAGAGGGTGGAGTGGATGAAATCCTTCCATTTAATAAGCTTGTTTGACATCAGCAATCATCAGCTCACTGCTCTGTGAAGCATTTTCCCTGTTCCAGCAGCTGGGGTGCTGTTTTCCCGCTTGCTGCAGTGTAAAGATTAGATTGCTGTCTCTAGCACTGAGATGCTGCAGGCTGAATGATAACTCTGGCAGGCTGAAAGGGTGTTTCCTAAAGTGCTCCCGAGAGCCTCGTTGATTTATTTATTTATTTTCCCCCTCACTGCTTGCCTGCAGGAGTCTTATAGCTGGTGCAGCATCAACAATCACTCCAGGTCAAGCCGCATTAGCCCGAGTGCTAACCTTCTAACAGATTCAGATTTATGAATCCAATTATGGGGCTTTACAGCCTGTTTAGCTTTGTTGTTGCTATTGTTGTTGTTATTTATTCCTGTCTGCGTTTAGCTACATTGCAACCCATTTCAGGGTAATTAAGGAGGTTCCTTTTGATAACGTTTAGGCTCAACAATATGATGAGAGGGATGCAGTATAAATTCTTCCTTTTGTCCTTCCCCTATCTGACAGCTATTGGTGTGAGTCTATGGGCCTTGCAGGTCTCAGCATCCTTATTTCTTCACAGCTTTGACTGGATTATATAACTTCTTTTCTTTATTTTTTTCCCCCAAATCATTCTGACACAAAACAGTAAAGAATGCATTGGTTTTATCTAGTTGTTACCCAGATAAATATTATAAAAGGGATCTTATCAGAAACAAGAATCTCTACTTACTCTTAAAATGCTGCAGTTTCTTTCTTCCATCCAAACTCATAATTTAATGGCTTAGGGCTGACTCATGAATTCCATATGCTTGGGACTGGCAAGAGAGGCTATGTCTGTACAAAGGGCAGAGGAAGAGATAATCAGATTTGTGATGCATGATGCAGAAAAAGTCTGTAGCATTTAAGATCTTTACCAAAATACCCCATGAGTCCAAGCAAGTTGCAGTAAGCAAATTATCTTGGAAAAAATTATAAGATATCTAATTGAATTTTCTACCATGGCTTCCATCAATCTTGTAGTGTGTTCAGGGCTTGATAACAATTAAAGCTGGTGATTAATTGTCAGACAATATAGAGGTATATTATAGAAAATATTGCTAAGTTTTTCTTGTTGCAGCTCTGAATATTACCTGACAGTCTTGTGAACTATTAGCATTCAAGTCAGAGAGCATCTTAAATCTGTCAGGAAAGCCATATTAAGGGAATTTAAGTAATGATAGCCTACTATCAGGAAAAAAACCAGCTGGGTGGTTTTTATTCAGTTTTTCATTTATTTATGTGGTATAAACATCTTCCTCCTCTTGGTCCCCCTTTGCAATATAAGTGTTTCTAAATTACCACTCTGATGTTTTCTAACCACCTGAGATCTGTTCCTTATTCTATCATCCACCTCTGGATTAAAATACTCTATACCTACATAATGAAATTTATATGTTTACTCAGTCCCAACTTTATGTGAACCAGTTCAGTGAAAACTAGGACTGGGTCCAAGTTTCTCTCTGAAATTAAAAACAGGGGGTTGAAATTGAAAGATTGGACTTTTGCATTTTTGTCATCCTTTTTCGGTTTTGAATAAGAAAATAACAATAATTCCAAAGAACAAACTGGCTAAACCTTTTCCTTTTTGCATTTCCTTTGATATTCATACATGACCCTGTGAATTATGAAGCATCTGATGAGAGGTTATTTTCTGCTGGGATCCCTGGTAGAATCACGCAGCTTGGATATGTCAGACCTCCATGCTGACTAACACAAGAGACAAGACTTAGTAGCACAGACAATCACGTATTAATGTGCCTAAGCATCTCTGGGAGTGAAGGTGATTCACCTATTGCAATCCTGGAGAGCTGGCAGCTAGGACACAACCATCTGCTTGATGGATAAAAAGGCAACTTAGGAAAGGCAAAATACCACATACCATTTTTCCTTTAATGGATTATAGGGCTCATAGAAGAATTGGACTAATTGTTAGCTGTTTTGATAAATGAAACATGAGGAAATAGAGTAAAAGATGGTTTGGAATGTTTCATTAAAACGCAGAGAAAATATTATGAGACTAATCCTTAACCCAGGTTTCTCTAGTTCTCCATAGTAATGGGAACATGACAATATAGTTGACGTAGGTGTTTGATAGTTCTCAGCATCTGTAGATTCAAGATCTTCAGGCAAAATTAACGCCACTGTTTTAGTTAATCTTCCTGGTGATATAAAGTCCGTTTACATAAAAGAAAAGTTCTTTCCCTTTAGTATGATTGTAATGCAGGTTCTGGCAAGGTTGGAAGGGTTGGCTCCATGATTTCACCCTGTGGATTCTCTTGTTAATATTTATTTAGCAATACTTTCAAATTAGTAATTTTCAGCAATAGTTCTCCAAAGCAGAATGGAAATAATCTTCTCACAGTTCTCTGGGAGAACTGTTTTTACAAATGACAATCAGCTTGCACCAATTATTTGAAAGTGTCCCTCTTTTCAGAACTGATATAGTTGTAACTGTGAGTACCATGACAATCAGCACCAATAACAAGCATGCTAAACTCTAGCATGCCAATCCTTGCACTGCAAGTCAGTTGTGAACCAAGTTTACTTCAGGTTTTTCTGACACAGTATATTGTAAGTCCAGAAGAGTTCACTTTCACATGAAACCTTGTGTTTCATTTACAGACAGTTCCTAGATCTGAAGTTTTTTGGGTTTTTTGTATCTTGAAGCAAAATTTAAGTGAAGCATCTCAGGTAAAACACCTTAAAAAGGAAAAAAAGTTCCTGTGAGAGTAGCTGTGAGAAGCAAAGAATGTGTTTGGGAACTAGAACCAGTTGCGTAAGACGGTTCTTCAACAAAGAATAAGTCATTATCTTCCTACTAAATCCAAATTCAGCATTACTCCTTGCAAGGCATCATTTCCTTAACATATCTCTTCATTTTTAAGGCTGACATATCTTGACACGATGGCAGCTGATGATAGGATTAGGAGTGATTAGTCAAGACAGTGTAACATCTGAATAAAGCTTTGACAGGGAGCCTGGACCCAGCATGCTGATATTGCACAAGCCATCTTGTTAGATACTGTGTTATGAAATACCCTTTTGGTTACATTTCTGATAAATATCATGATAAAAGACAAGCTAGGTATTATTTTGTGGTTCTTCATAGCAACCGCTCTTCATGGGGTTTCAGCTGAAACATGTTCAAGCTGCCAGTACGGAACCAGGACCTATTTCTGCGTGGGGAAGATCACAGTTTTGCTGTGCTGCCTTCCAGAAATAGCAGGGAAATTCGTCAAGATTTTCTGTACGTTCTCTCCTTTTCTCCTACATACAAACCCATGCAGCCTTCTGAGGATAGCAAGCTAAGCCAAAATGAACAGGGTGATGTAATGGTCTGTGATTCTGGGGTGAAGCAGGACTTACCCTGCATCTCCTGACGGCAATGCACGGTCTGCTTGTTACACGAGAGACCTGTCATTCTGGCCCAGTCACCATCAAGGCCAAACACCCCACCACAGTGTATCTGATGACACACAGACTCTGCCAGTTGTAAAGGATATCACGATGGCTGCTGTCTTAGAGCAGAAATGACCAAAAATAGAGTATGCTTGGTCCTATGCTTGGTTACATGGCACAATGGATGCTGAAATAAAATGTTGAAGATTCTAAAAATATGAAGTTAATATCTTGATATCTAGTGTTGGAAAATATCTCCTTCCAGGATTATGTAGAATGCCACCAGTGGGATATATAATTTAAAACATAAAAACACCTGTGCGCAGAAAATGAAGCCCATGTCAAAGATAAGCTAGAAAATATTATGCTCATGTGTGTAATACAAGATAATATTTTTGTGGGTTTACTTTCAAGTGTATTTTACTGCAAAATAAGATGGTGGGGCTTTTTTGTTGGTGTTGCGTTTTGTTTGTTGGTTTTGGTTTTGTGGTTTTTTTCTTTTTGTTATTAGGATTAGTTAAATCATGAGGCAATGATGTGTCAACAGTATCAGACTGGCTTACTTATCTTAATTTCAGATGAGATCTAATTACATACTCCCCTGCTGGACTTTGCTGAGTGAAGAATTTGCTTATATGATGTTATGTACAGGAAGTTGTGGTTAAGTGTCAAGTAGAATCTAAATCAAAGTAGTCGTCAGGCTTTTTTTTTTGTACCTAGATCTCTGTGTTAGGCACAGATTCCATTTGCAGTAAATCTGAGATGCTAAACCTTGGGGGCATTCTGTTGTCTGTGGACTTCCTCAAAATGTCTGTGCAGGATGGCTTCCTCTCCTCCATATATATGTAAAAATGTGTGGAGACGTGTGGCACTGTCCCAGCACTGTGTCTCCTCAATAAGTACTGTGCAAGTGAATTTGAACAGGGTGAGTTTGCACCAACTAAAGGTAAAGTGAGGTTAGAAACAAGCAAGCAGAAGTTCTTTTGCTTTCCCTAAACTCATGGACTTTGTTAATGCAATGCAATGAGGCTGCAGGGCCTTCTCTTCTAGGAACCTCAATTTGAGTGGGAGCATCGCATGGAGGTGCCACTGGAGTTAGAACAAAAGGCAGTTTCAATGTCTGGAGCTTCAGGGATGGCTGAAGGTAATGCCAGACTGGCTGCTTTTCTGAGGCCAGTGTTTCTCCTCCTTAATCATCATCACAGGCAATTAAAACAGAACTGACTCCACTCTGTATTATTTTAAAGGGGGATAAGGAAGACAGATCCTCTGCTGTTATCTAAACCTTGGTGGGGTGAGAATCCTATGTATGTTGGTGACATGAGCATGAGGCATTTTCATTGAGGTATGAAGATTTAAGGTGCCCAGGAAATGGCACCCAATACTTCACTGCAATATCTTAGAATTTGCATTGCTTTCTAAAACATCTTTTTGTATTTTAAAGGTTATTATTAGAAGATGCAAATTTTATATAGATTTAACAATAAAGCATATTGTAATTTATTATTTCAATTACCATAATAACAGATGTTTTCCGTGCTATTGTGGCAGTGCAGATTTTATGTCCTTAACATATACCCAGGTGGATGTAAATATTAGTACAGCTATACTGCTTTTCACATGCAGCTGAGGAATCCAAAGACTAAATTTATTCTTCATTATCCACAGAGAGAGTATTTGTAATAGTTCATGGCTAGATTAGTGGTCCAGACAGCAGCTATATGCAGTGCTGGGTTGTTTGCTGGGTTGTGGATTACTTTAGAAACAATAGATGAAAGACAACTCATTTCTCCAACAGCTGATGACAAATGCAGACTGATGAACTTACTTCTAAAATATTTATCCAATATACCTGTGGGTAAGGTACATTCTGAAACAACCAATTCCTTCTGTAATGATGGGATTTATGCTTCTATTTTCAGCTTGGTGTTTTGGCTCTGCTAAATTTGACCATGGTTTCATGTTGCCAACCATTCATCATATTATCTGAGCAATTTCCAGACAATAACAGGCAATTATAAATTCCTGGGAACAGGAACATTTGTGGGTTGCTTCATTACAAATGGGAACTAACTTTAAATAACTCCTCACTAGTCTTTTAGATAAAATTCCAAACCCTCAAGGATCCTTGAGCTGCAGACTCACAGCCACTCACTAGGGGGGCTGGTTAGAGTTTCCATCCTTGTTTGACTCAGGCAGTTTGTTTTTCCTTTGAAGGTAAGGCTTAAATATTGGCAAAGTGGAATTCTTCAGATGCCATTTGATGTATCTTTAAAAAATATTTCAGTATAAAGATTATGAGCAGGCTTGCTGATGGTAAGACTAGGTTTGTCTAACTTCTCTGGAAGCTCTCTTTGTGAACAGCTGTAAAATTTCATCTTGACCTCTCAATATTTTCATTTTAGTTTCAGCATGAAACCTGACAAGCCTAATTGATTTTGTGTTGCAGTTGCATTAGTCTGAGTGCAAAAAGACTCCATAACTGAACTTTATGAGAATGTTATCCTGCAACAACACACAGGATCACAGAATGATCAAGTTCGGAAGAGACCTTCAAGATCACCTAGTCCAACCATCAACCAGAACCACGATAATCACCCCTAAACCATATCCCCAAGTGCCACATCCAGATGCCTCTTGAACAATTCTAGAGAGGCTGACGGCACCACCACCCTGGGAAACCTATTCCAGTGCCTGACCTCTCTTTTAGTGGAAAATTTTTCCCTAATATCTAAGCTGAACCTCCCCATGTGCAACTTAAGGCCATTTCCTTAATGAGACGTGCACCAGACCAGCCGCCACCTGGCTACACCCTCCTTTCAGGTGATTGTAGAGAGCAGTGAGTTCCCCCTGAAACGTCTTTTCTCCAGACTAAACAACCCCACCACCCTCAGCCACTCTTGAGAGTTGTCTCCCAGCTCTTTTGCTCTTCTCTGGACACTCTCCAGCACCTCAATGTCCTTTTTGAAGTGAGTAGCCCAGAAATGGACACAGGATTCGAGGTGTGGCATCACCAGTACCAAGTGCAGAGGGACAATCACTGTCCTGGTCCTGCTGGCCACACTGTTCTTGATCCAGGCCAGGATGCCACTGGCCTTCTTGACCACCTGGGTACGTGCTGCCTCGTGTTCCTCTGTCTGTTGACCAGTACCCCAAGCCCCTTACTGTTGGGGCAGCTGTCACACCCCAGTCACTTAAATCCAGGGCTAAACCACGGTTCTCTTGCTCTGGGTACATGCAAAGGTGGAATATCAACCAGATATCCTCAAGAGGTAAAAATTCACACAAAAGTTTACTGGCAAACTATGGAAAATCAAGGAACTCTGGCAAATGATTCAGTACAACATAACAACACTTATCACAGCATAGACTTAGCCCACTGATCATAGAAAACCTTTAAACCCATTTCATGTTACTCTCCATGAAAAGAGAATTAGAAGAAGAGGAAAGGAAGAAAAAAAGAAAGACAGGAAAGAGATAGAAAATCAGACATTTGGCTAAGAACTCCTGGGTTCCAGCAATGTAAAACCTCAAGATGAAGGTAGGGTTAAAGGACAATGTGCTTGCCTCGTGGTCAGGCTTCTTAAACCCTTGGCCCATCCTGGGCCTTCCTCCCAGTGGGACTTTGGTCGCTTAGCCACTCAGGGGCTGGGTTAGCTGACACTGGGGGGCTGCCTCCAGTGTGCCATGCTTGACAGACACTGCAGGGCTGGGGGGTATTGGGGGGCAGGGCACCACCTCACCAGAGCAAGGTCTGACCCACCTCCTACCACACATTCCAAACACCCCAAGATGTCTCAAATCAGATTACTCTGTCCAGCCTCTGACAGCAGCTCTCAAGCCACTCTTCCCCCACCCTGTAGTACTGCATGGGGTTGTTGTGACCCAAGTGTAGGACCCAGCACTTAATGTTATTGAACCTCATGTCCTCAGCCCATCACTCCAGTCTGTCCAGATCCTGCTATAGAACCTTCCTACCCTCCAGCAGATCAAGACTCTCACCCAGCTTGGTATTGTCTGTGAACATACTGAGGGTGCCCTTGATCCTCTCATCCAAATCAATGATACAAATATTAAACAGGGCTTCCCCAACAACAAGCCCTGGGGAACACCACTCATGACCAGCCACCAGCTGGATGAAGCTCCATTCACCAGCACTCCTTGGGTTCAGCCATCCAGCCAGTTTTTTGCTCAGCGAGAGTACACCCATCCCAGCTATGAACAGCCAGTTGCTCCAGAACGCTGTGGGAGACAGTGTCAAAGGCTTTACTGAAGTCTAGATAGACAACATCCACAGCTTTTCCCTCGCCCGCTAACCAGGTCCCTTTGTCATGGAAGGAGACCAGGTAGGTCAAGCAGGACCTGCCTTTTGTAAACCCATGTTGGCTGGGCCTGATCCTGTGGTTATCCTGCACGTGCCATGTGATGACACTCAGAATGATCTGCTCCATGACCTTCCCTGTTACTGAGGTGAGGATGACAGGCCTGTCTAGTTAATAGGATCGTCCTTCCAACTCTTCTTGTAGGCAGGCATCACATTTCCTAATTTCCAGTCACCTGTGAGTTCTCTGGTTAACCAGGACTGCTGGTAAATGATTGAAAATGGCTTGGCAAGCTCTTTTGCCAGCTCCCTTGTTACTCTCAGGTGTATCCCCTCTGGGCCCATTGATTTGTAGGTGTCTAATTGGCATAGAAGGTCACTAACCATTTCCTCTGGGTTGTGGTGAATGACAAGATATATGTAAGTAACCAAGACACTATTAAAAAACAAAGTTGTTTTTGAATGTTTGTGTTCAAGCTGGGAGTCAAAGGCCTCAAATGGCAAGACATTTTTTGCTACCACTATTCTGGAGTAGAAAATAATGAAAACCAACCAACCAAACCAACTAACAAGCAATGCCTCTGTATTGAATAAGGCTAAGGTTTCCATCAAAGAAGAGCTATTCAGAAATCAGAAAGGAAAGGAAGAGCTATGTTGTAAAAGAAATGTTTGTTAGCAGAACTTTCAGAGCAAGTTCATACTTGTGTGTGCTTTTAAGATAGAATATAGAACAGAAAGCAGCAGCAGAAAGCTAGTAATGCTTTCTTACCCATAGTGTAGATGTGTTAAGAGACTGAGTCAGAGGTTGTTGCAAACCTGAAATTTAAGGATACTTCCTTTCTGAGAATTTTGGCTGGTTAGAAATGATTTTAAAAATAGATAAAAGACATGGTCTTTTATCGAATGTTTTCAGCTGCAGCAGAAAATTTTGAATGCTTCGTAAGTATATTAAGACAAACACAGATAAAGAGGAGGTATTGGATCTCTTTGTTTTTTCAGTGCACCCAGGGGTTACACCTGCACAGTGTCTCAGATATAACTGTGTATTATGTAAACTGCATCTTTTAAATGTATGTCAGCAAGTATTGAACTGTTTCCCTTTGATCACCAAATCCGCTACGTTTTACCTAGCTAAGGAGGGATGTCTGCTTGCTTGACAAAGACGTTTCTCATTTGCATGAGGCTTTTAGCCTCTTAATCTTTAGGGACTCTAGGGAGGCAAAGTAGTGTTCTGCATCAATAACCCTTCACATCAAATATCTGTCAAGAGAAGTACCTGAGGTGTTTGTTCCTGCTGCAAACATTCTTTAGTTTTTCTATCCTTGCCTTGACTCTAAGGATTCTTCTGTTGGCCTCCTGCTCTTCTTTGCCCAGATAGACGTTAGGATTGACATTTCCAAAATTATGATTCTGTAATAGGGTTTTCATGGATCTGTGTGTGAGGAGGGTGCTTGACTTTATGTTGTCCTCTGACAATAGGATCAGCTTTAGTGGATGTGTGATGGAGCCAGTGATGAGTAGTGCCCCTCAGGGATCTCACTGGAGCTGATACTGTTCAACATTTTTGTTGGTGACATAGACAGTGGAATTGAGTGCACCCTCAGCAAGTCTGCTGATGACACCAAGCTGTGTGGTGCAGCCAACACGCTGGAGGAAAGGGATGCCATCCAGAGGCATCTGGGCAGGCTTGAGAGGTGGGCCCATGGGAACCTCCAGGTGTTCAATGAAGTGAACTGCAAGGTCCTACACCTGGGTTGAGCAATCCCAGATACACCTACGGGCTGAGCAAAGAAGTGATTGAGAGCAGCCCTGCAGAGAAAGACTCAGGGATGACGGTTGGTGAAAAACTCAACATGAGCCAGTAGTGTGCACTTGCAACCCAGAAAGCCAAACAAATCCTGGGCTACGTCAAAAGAAATGTGGGCAGCAGGGTGAAGGAGGCAATTTTCCCCTTCTACTCTGCACTTGTGAGACCCTGCCTGGAGCATTGTGTACAGTTCAGGTGCTCCCAACATGAGAAGGACATGGAACGGCAGGAGCAAGTCCAGAAGAGGGCCACAAACTTGACAAGGGGACTGGAGCACCTCCCCTATGAAGACAGGCTGAGAAAGTTGGGGCTGTTCAGCCTGGAGAAGAGAAGGTTATGTGGAGACCCCATAGCAACCTTCCAGTATCTGAAGGGGGCCTACAGGGAAGCCAGAAAGGGACTCTTCACCAAGAACTGTAGTGATAGGACAGGGAGTAATGGGTACAAACTGAAAGAGGGGAAATTTAGGTTAGGTATTAGGAAGAAATTCTTCACTGTGAGGATGGGGAGATACTGGAACAGGTTACCCAGGGAGGTTGTGGATGCCCCAACCTGACAGTGTTCCAGGCTGTGTTGGATAAGGCCTCGAGCAACCTGACCAAGTGAGAGGCATCCCTGCCCATCGCAGGGGGGTTGGGACGAGATGACCTTTAAGGTCCCTTCCAACCCCTAACATTCTATGATTCTGTTAATGAAAGGGCTGTATTCCTGCATGAGGTTTTTCAAGAGACAATCTGTGTTACTTAGCAGTTCAAAGTGGAGGCACGACTGTGACCCACCACCGGTACTTGAGGAACATGGTGGTAAACAGTGGCTGCTCAAAGAGCAGGAAGCTCAGGTGCAGGGTAGAAAGGTTGCTAGAGGGCCAAGAAAATCTATAATGATTCTGAAGCTCCTTCTACTGCTCTTGGACATACTTGGGTGATTTCTGAGGCAAGGGACAGCAGAGGAAATAAAAGGGGTCAGCTGCCAAGGTACTTTGGGAGGCATTACACAGCATATGCAAAGCCCATATGTCTGAAGGAGTTTCTGAAGGCCGCCTGCAGTCCTAGGAAGAAGCCAGATGCTTTCCTGTTTCTGTACAAAAGCAACCATGGTATATCTTAATTTCTTAAGATAGTTATATTCGATTCAGCTTTGATTTTAAGAGAAATTGCCTCCACAGTTTTATTCTGTTCTGTTCATATGACAGCTTATGTGAATGAAGCCTTCTTCCCATTTCCCTGCCATGATGCCACCCCTTTTCTGTTTTTCTCTCTTTCTGTCTTGAAAGAGCATTGGTTTTTAATTCTCTGCCTGTAAAAACTGACTTTGTTCTGTTTTTTGTCAACAGGGTCTAACAAAGAAGTGCTGTTACTAACACAGCAAATGCAGATTATTTTTAGCTATAACAGCAACAACAACTAGGCATTCAAATCCATTAAATGCTATAGTATAAAATAAAGAAAAAAATAGTTTTAATGCAATCCAGTGTAAAATTAAATTTGTTCATTTTGCTTACAACACTTTTGATGCTATCCACATTCATGAAAAGATACTGGGTTGGATCCACTATATCATTAGCAAAATTCCCAGTTAATTGAGGAGATCCAAGATTTCGCTTATCACTCATCCCAAACAATCAAAAAAGGAAATATAACCAAAGTGGGGAAAACAGGATTAAAATACATAAATATTTGCTTTTAAATTGTAATCAAATTTAAGGATTTAGTAATGAATGGTTGAATTGGAATATCCATGAAGGAAGCACTTTTGCTTTATCTCCTTTAATGGATGTTGATGCTTGTCAACTAAAATTCCAACATGGGGAATTTGTTGTTACAAAGGAAGCTTATTCAAATAGATCATTTACAATGGGATAGTTCTCAATAGTATTAACAAATAGTATAATGTCAGATGTATAGGAAAGTTATTAGAATGACTGAAAGAAAACAGTCAAAGGACTTATATACATTCCATGGGTAAGAGATAAAACTAGAACATCCTTTAACTGGGTGTACTTTTATATGTTCCAGTGATGAGAATACCTTCATTTAACAATCAGATGACCTACACTGGTTTGCATCTTTAATTTATTGCTTACACATTCCTCAATGCCTTGTTACTTACTTCATTGTAAATTATTAGACAAGCAACACTAATGAAGTTAAGTAAATTGATTATGTGTAGAAAGATTTAATTTTGTTTGATGAAAAATTATTTACAAGCAAAATAGTGATGAATGGGTTGGCTGTGAGCTTCATGGGCTTAGTCATAGTCCTTAGTTCCTAAAACAGTTGAAGATCACACTTTCTGGAAAAAAAGATTAGTTGTTCTACTTCTGTGTCTATGCCTGCAATATCATCTGGGATTTAGATGCCATTTCTCCCATTTTTTTTTGGCCTGGAACTGATTTGCAGTGATTTGAATTAATGTAGAGTTATTTGGAAACTTAAGTTTTACTTGAGGGTTTTTTTTTATTTTTTACTAAACAAGCAGAGGAAAAGCATTTTGTCTTTCTTTAGAGGCTAGTGTAAACATCTTGTGTATTTCCAGTCAGTGTAGCTTTCTTGCTAAACATAAAAGTATTCTTTTTCAGAGGCATTTGAGGGGGAAAAAGTAGTTTCTTTAAGTTTGTGTTTCTTCTAGAACTACAGTTTAGGTGCCACTCTATTTATCTGTTCGAGAAACCAGTTCATGCTATTTTACACTTGTTCAAGTTCATCTGTATGGAATCCTGGGATGACTATTTCAGCTGAAAAAGGATGTGAAGACTTTTTGAGTCAGACTTTGGGGAGAGGGCAAGGCACATATAGAGAATGTCTTCAGTGGCAGAACATATACATTCATTTACTATTGCATTAGGGAGACATCTAAATGTTACATACACACGCATAGAGACACACACATACACACACATGCAAAAGGCAGTTCTATTATATTTGTATTGCATACTTTCATGAAACAAATAATTTGTGTGTGCTTATTTTTTCCAGGGCTGTGGCCTTGAGTCTTTGTTGTACATCAACCTTTCTCCATGCAAATTTACCCCAAACAAGGTGTTACAACCTGGCCCTGAAGGTGAGGGTATCTCAGGTTGTTGTTAATCGATCCCCTGGGGCAGATTAGAGTGAATGGTCAGTGTTTATATGTATATTCAGTCTCGGATTTCTGAATAGCCAGTGGCTTCTTTTGTGATCCTTTAAAGGCAGCACCCAAAATGGGACAAACTGCCTTTTCTTTGCCAGGTTTCAGTTTACATTCTCCTGCCAGAATTGTAATTTCATCCACCTCTGCTTGTGGATCATGCCAAATGTTATGAGCCCAGGCCATACTGGGAGGAGAAAAATTATCATTATGATTTCCTCATGAGGGGAGAGTCCCCATTGACTCTCCCTCAGCAGTAATACCCTTCAGTCACCCACTGGGGGTCAGTGTCTTTCTCCCCACTACCCTCTCTGAGGGTCAGATTGACCTTCTCCCAGAGAAAATCTTGCAACAGGTCCAGGTCATGCCAGAAAACCCAACGACAGCTTTGGACCACACCAATCACTCCTCTATATCCAATGGATCCTGTAATGCCCTGACCTGTTCAATGGGTTTAGGGGAAGATAGTTTGATTTATTCTGGGAAGTGCATGGGAGAAACAACAACAATTCTCAGGAGGTTCATTAGCAAGCTGGTCATTAACCAAGAGAGGATTAATATTTTTATTCCTGTTTACCTTCTCTGAGATTCAGCTTGACTTTCTCATGGAGAAAACCTTACAACAGGTCTGGCTTGCACCAGAAAACCTTTAAACAGGTCTGATGTGCCCAGGTCATACCGAGAGAGAAAAATTGTAACAGTGGGGAGCAGTGGAGATCAGACATATCCTGGGTTGTCACGATCTTCTGCCAGAGATTTCAGCTTTGACTGAAAATCAGTCCTCCTTTGTCCAGAACTCTGGCCTGTTATCCCTGTAGGAAAACCTCCTCACCACTTTTCAGAGTAATCCTCCAATTTAATGTTACAACCCACCTCTGAAGGCAAAGGTTACTGAGGTTCTTGTTAGTAGATCCCTTGGGATGGATTAGAGTGCATTGACATGAAATGGCCTGTGTTTATAAATATAGATATAGGGCAGGTTTATTGTCAACAATCCACTTGTGTTGCAAAGCACCATGAAGTTTGACATCTTGTGATGCTGGATGAGGTACAGGCACATAAAGAAATAACAGTCTTGCATTCTAATTAGCAGAAGCTGTGAGTGGTGAGGATAACAAGAAAAGGATGACAGAGCAACACATGTAAAGGATGCTATTGTGAGCAACTGAGTGGTTCTAAATCATTTCAGGGGCTGTGGGAAGTTTTGCAGTTGACTGCTGTTAGATTGATGCTAGTGAGCATTACAGGAAAACAACCTGAAGAAACAATCCTGGATCAAATTGAAGAATGAGCTAATAGATAGAGGACAATTATCCTCAATATGTGAAGGAATATTTTATTATGCTAATGTTTCCTTGAAAAATGGTGGCACTAAATAAGCTAATGGTTGAAAAATAATGACAGATAGCAATGAATCCTCAGACGAAGTACACACAGAATGTAAGCAGCCCAGAGCAGAATTGTGTGTCAAATATTCAGATCTCCCATGAGATCTAGCAAGAGAGACACCGTTAGGAAACAGTTACTGCCCATTGCAAGGTAGTTGATGAGCATCAACCAGTATGGAAAAATCTCTTCTTGGTTAACCAAATTATAGACAAATCCTGTTCAAGTACCTCCTATTCTTTCAACCTGAGGAATTCACAGTGCAGGCAATAACAGGTGTTCTTGATCTGTTAATTTGACAGTTAACATCACAAGACTATAGAGATCACTTCTACACCAGTCCATCTGTTGAGATAAGAATTTGTGCTTCCAGTTGTGCACTTCCTCTGCCATAAGTGACTTCAGGAAATCTCAAAACACATTTTGAGCCAAATTCAAATCAGAGGGTGGATCAGACCTCCCTGGAACACTGAAAACAAGAAAAAAATCCTCTGCTTAACTTTCTTGTGTAATTCTAAGATTTCTTACCTGCCACCAAAGACAGTACACATCAATAAGTAATTTTTGTCTTAAAGGACTATGTGATTCTTGTATCCAGTCCCAGAAACAAGTAGAGGCCAATGAATATATGAGAAATATGCGAAACAGAGACCTCTGTCCTAAGTAATCTACTGAATGAACAGGACTGAATGAAGCAGCAGAAGTTGCCTTTAGAATGCTGGCAATGCCTGGAGATGGTGTCTGGATCCTCACTTATGGGATGAACACAGGTTCCCTAGTTTGTCCATTGAGAGCTTTCTGGAACAGATCCAACTTTGAAAGAAGGTGATTACCACGAAGAAAAGATTTTTCCAGACTGATCCAAAGTCAGACAAGACTGTCATTTTGAGCTTCCTCACAGAGAGGAATTATTATAAATAGAATGGCCCAAATTGCAATAAGGACAGTTCTATTTAATTTTTTTATATTAGGCTTGAAAAGCTTTTAGTTCATGCCCTGGTATACATTGATGGCAAAATGCTGTCTCAAGTACTCAAAAACAGCGTGTAGGATACTAAGGATCAATTACTTACGACCTTTCATTTTGTCTGTTCCAAGAAGTACTTAGATTATCATTCTTTTGTGATTGACAGTTTCATGAAAGTGTCTGACAGGTACTTCCAACCATAATTTTTATCCCATATTTTAACATGTACGTACATATTATACTGATAAAACTTTCATAGACTTCTATGGGAGCACTGAAATTCTGCCTTTTTTTCTAAATCTCAGCTTCAGAGTTGCATTCATGTAGATTAAAATCTTAAACTCCCAATGACTCATTAGATATAAAATGAAACCTTCTCAGAGGCTTTTTAGTTTTTTGGACTCCTGCACATATGCTTATGGAGATGAGTCAAATGCTCTAACTTTTGAATATTTAGAACAATATTGCTCTTGAACTTCGGAAAATTTTGACATCAAACTTTCCTGTAATTTAAGAAAAAAATATAAAAAGGAAAAGTAAGTAGAAAAAAAAGAGTATTAGAAGTGTCACACTGTGTGAAGTACGTGCATATACCTAGAATTTTGTTATGAAGGCATTTGACAAAACAACTGTGAAAATTTCTTTCAGTGATTTTATTCTTTTCCATGCTCTTGGAGCCACACAAATAGCACTGTCACTTCACAAAAATGTCACGCTTGGTATTCACCAAGTAGTATTTTACTGTTATCTATAGCTCGGTTTGGTTTATTTACTATTCTGAAGAAGACTGAAAAAATTTTCCGTTAGAAATGCATGAGTATGGGAAAGTTTTAGTTTTTTAAACTCAAGCCATTTTGGAGTTATTGAAATTTATACAATGTACTGATATCTTAATTAGAGTAATGTGTGTTGCTGTAGTTGCTGACCGCTACCAGACATTCACAGGTGAAACTTTTTATCGGTTTGTCACTCAAAAGACAAGTCAGCCAAGGGAAATTAATTTCATTCTACTCATCCACAAGCATCCTCCTCGGAAATGACTACTTCCTCCTGCTTGGGAGAGATTTTAACCTTGTCTATATTTTTTGAATCCTTTGTCAGTTTAATAGGTACATTCCCAGGTCTGTGTGCGACATGCCACTTACTTTCTCAGCCCTTTAACTGGCAAGTAAAATACAGGCTGCGTATTTTCATTTCCCCATGAAGGAGTCTGTTTCCAGCACCATCTACCTTCTGATGAGAAGTCCCTCCAGCCATCTTTGGACTAGGAATCCCACTGGGTGCCTTTGCTCTCCAGTGACTAACCCCATCAGCAAATGTCTGAGCACACCCAGGCACTGCTGAACCCGGAGGGGCTGCCCTGTGGAACAGGACAGGGCCTGTCAGTATGTTAGAACAGCTCTGGGATGGCTCCCAGGTGACTTCCTGAAGCTGTAGCTGACAAAGATTTTCCATCAGGTTCCTTTCATCTTTGTGCCTGTGAATGGCTGTACTCCTGCCAGTGTTAATGGTCCTGCTTTTTCTCACAAAGAAAATTCTGTCATTTCTCCCACTGTTGCTCTTTGTCTTTCACTTTCTCTTTCCACTTCTTCTGAAATCTATGGGGGCTTATACTCTTTTCTAGCTGTTTTTCTTCTTTTTCCTATTTTTTCATCCTGGAAAATTTATGCTTAGATTGTCGGCTGCTCTTCTCTTTCTCTGTGTTGCAGTGCCTGCTGCTGAATAAAAAAAATATCCCTGTTGATTTTCTGTCTCCATTTCCTCTCACACAGACACTCTTTCCCTGGGTACCTGTTGCTTCTTTCCAGGATTTCATGCCCACAGAATGTTCAGAGACTAAATAGAGAGCATTTAGCAACTCACATGCTGCTATGCAAGGCCAGATCACAGATGCTGGTGTAAGATGTCAGCAAAAGTGACTGAATGCTATAACTTGTTTGGTCACCTCAGGCAAGTCATCTCTCTTCTTTGTTTCATCTCTAAAATGGCTTTAATAATATCTAATGCCTTATGTGATTTATGTGATGGAAAACTCTATGCACAATCCAGTTGTATATTACTATTATTATTCTTGTTATTATTACTATTATTATTATTTCTGCAGTCTAATTTTTCCCTTTAGCTCCTTCCAGCTAAATTAATGTGTATGTCAACATCCTAAAGTACATACAAGTTTACCAATAAAGAGCAGCTTGTTATTATGAGGCCCATCTTTCACAATACAAATCTAAAAGGTTAAAGGAGTGTCTACCTTTGTGATACTTTGCTTTTAAGGTACATAGTTAATATTCAGATGCCAGCTGTTGGTCAGCCAAACTTTTATTCTGAGAATCCTTTTTGTGAGGAGTTTGGAAACAACAAAACACATACTGGATATTTGGAATAATGATGCCAACTGGATTCTTTCTCCTTTTGTGAGTGGTAGGTTGTTTCTCTTTCTAATCCAATGAGATGGAGAGCTGTACCCGATATGAATAACCGGAATACAGACTCCAACTGACTAACATTTGTCAAGAAAAAGGTGATCCTCTTTCATGTCAGTGTCAGACATTGAACTGCACTGAAGAATTCAGGATATAACTTGTACAGCAAAGTTGATTCACTAAGCAATGGTTTCAATATACTGAGGATTGGTATTTTGTTTTAACAAACTTGTATGGTGAAACCACTAAAAGCAGGTTAAATATTGCTTAGTGGAGTCCTTCTGCTTTTCTTTCATTTTTATTTATCTCTGCTCTCCCAAACAGCACAATTTGTACTCCTGATTTCTGGCTGGATATATGGGAACATAGAGTGAGGTAAAAAAAAAAAAAGCATTTCTGAACAATTAAGGTGGAATTTAGGTCAAGCCCATAATTAAAAAAAAAAAAAGGACTAAACCACTTAGGCTTTGGTAAGCTTTTAGCCTCAGAAGAACCTGCAGTTCTGATCCTGACCATGCACCTCATCCCTTGACTTACATGTGAGCCCCAGGTGGGTCTTGCAAACTTCAAGTCCTCTGAGTGCCCTTTGAGTGACCCAAACTTGTGACTCCCTCACAGACAATTCAAGATCACCACAGTGCCATACACCATGCCACACTCATGTCCAGGGATAAAGTCTATCTGCCTGCTAGCTTCAGAGCATGACCACCCAGGGAGTGGGAGGTGTGGGTTATGGTCCTTGCTACTCACGATACACTCAGCTAAGGAGTTAGACTCACTCTCGGTCTCCTGGTTTGATGAATCTTGCATTCTTGGGTGCACACCTTCAAAGAACCTTTCAATTTTAGTTTCTGTCTGGATTTACTCTACAGGAGCTGTGCATTTGAATGCCCTTAACCAAAGACTAGCTGGACCTCTGTTTCATGTATACCAGGAGAGTGGTTCAACTAGTGGGTCACTATCCAGCAGGAAGGGAATCCCCATCACTTTTGGAAGTCTCTTGAAATGCGCATCTAAAGCACTTCAGCTCACACCATTGTTTTCAGCTATCATCAGACTCTCACATAAGCATGTCATATCTACATAAAAACATCTATCCTCTACCAAGAGATGGAAAGATTTTTATAGAGTTCCTGTTTGGATTTTTGTCTGAATCCTGGTTTCATTTTAATTTTTAGCTTTTTTTTTTCTCCACTCACTGGAATATGTTAGATGTCCAATTTGTTTCTTCATGATGCACTCCTCCTGGATTTGATATCCTGAAAGAGTAAGTAAAAACACTGCACATCATTCTGCCTAAATAACTCCTTTATATTTGGTTCTTTAATCTGGACAACTGAGAATATGTCTTTAAAGCCGTTTGTTACAAACCACTTAAAATCTACATTGCACATAGTTCATTAAGTGCTGAGTGATGAACACGTCACACATTTATCGAAAATGACCTCTCTAATTAGCAGCTGTAAAAGAGCTGTCTGATCTCCTCCAGTTATCTGAACGTACAACAGCATGTGCCTGTGGTCTCACATCTTGTTAGTTCTGTTTCAAACAATTTCTTCAGTCATCAGTAAAGTCAGCAGAAATTAAGGCAGCTCAGCATTTTGAAAGATTTGAAAGATCGTGCTCAGATGTGGCACGCATCCATGTTTGACCCAAATTCCAGGATGAAAGACCTGATAGCCACTGCTCTCCACCCCAGCATATACCATTGGGAGTAAGGCAGAGCTTGTCAGTGCTCGTCAACCTCCCCTTTGGATTGTTTATGGCTTTGGGCAGCTCTCCACCTGCCCATATGGATGATAGTGCAATAACTCAGCCATTAACATTTACAGTACAAATGATAAATCCAATTAAAAAGGAGAGAGTGAAAGCCCCATGCCATGGCAATGTTCCACATGAAAGAGGCATGTACAATATGTTACTGAAAGAAACTGTGGGATAAAATTAGGAGACCTATGAATGTATTTTTGAGACTTTTTCCTTTGCCCATTGACTGCCACTTTAGATCAAGATTACTAAATCTATACAAGGCAGATACTGAAACTTCTCTATATTAATCCATGATTATTTTGGTTTTCCATGGCAGTATAATGATAGGCTGCATATTTGTAATCTCAGAAGCAGGCTCTAATTCAGTAGCTCACACCCTCTCTGTTTAGGAGTGTTTACTTTAAACCCATGGTTAAGTTCAGCTGAATGCATTGGTTGAGAGCTCAGCATCCATCAGAAAGATGTTGCTGGGTCTAGCTGACTTTCCAGGTGACCCAGAACATCCGTTCATTTATTCTCAAGTACATTTCTGAATCAGGAAAATGCACTGTATTTTATAAAGACCATATGGAGCCATTATTAATGTCCCACAACTCTTATTTATTAAATACCAACAAAAGAATTCAGTAGCTGCTTCTCTTAGAAGAAACACTTCTATTCTTTTTTTTTAATTTTCTTTTTTTTTTATATACAAGTTTGCATCAAGTGGTCTTTTACAGACTGTGTTGTTGAAGGCAGATGAACTGATGAATCCTGCAAATCAGGCATACCAAATTTGCTGCCTCTGAATCTCTTCCATTTGTTCATGTTTTTGCTAAATCTGTGAACAATATTCTGCTGTGAGATGTTGCATGTGTTTTGCATGTAGGTAGTGGCGGGATAACAATTACAGGAGGGCAGCTCGCCAACCCAATTGGCAAGTGCTAAACTGAATATGATATTCAAAAGCAGGAATATAAATATTTTGGTTCAAAGTTTAAGTTATTGAAGTATACAATTTGGCACTAAAAGCTTTTTGTAAAACATTTTCCTTACTCTGCAGTCATGAATCATTCCAGCAGTGGGTATACGCATTAGTGATTCCAGCCACAAGCAGCTGAAATTTGATGTTGGCTGATGCAAAAATGTAGCTATTACGGTGATTTGACATCTAGCTCTACATCTTGAGTAGACACCACTACCCCATTTAAAACTAATTCCTCAGGAGTGACATCTCTTGCACCGGGATTATGAGTCATTAAATAATCATTTGGTAACACAGTGCATCCCTTGCCTCTGGAAGTGGTGTTCAGCATGGTGCCTACTCAATTAATCAACCTTAAAATAATACTTTCCACTCTTCTAAATTACACATCCCTTCTTAAGTTTGTCGAAAGGGCTCATTTAACTAGAACATAATTTTAAAGGTAGAAATGAGCCTGGGCAATGTAACTGGGGTTCAGATCTGAACTCTATCAAAGGGCTGAGTGATTGGATCTGGTGCCAAATGCTACTTTATGGCTGACTTCAACTGCTCTGCTGGTGCAAGTCAAGGAAAATCGTGAGATTGAGCTCCCTGATGACCTGTCCTGCAGAAGGAAACCTGTGGAGCATGGAAATGTCTTCTGGGGAGCTTCAGCTATCCTCATTTGTTTTGGTGGCCTTTTGGGGCTCTGAGCATCAGGGAGCATTCCAGCACAGTTGGGGTATCCCTGATTGATGACCACTCCTGGACTAGACTGTGCTTGTCCATGAAGGAGGAGAGCATTGAGTTACCACACCCAGTCTGCTTGTAACGAATACAGCCCAAGTAGTTTAAAGCAGAGATTTACAAACTATTTTTATAGGATACCATGGTAGTGGGGGCAGCAGGTATCGGGAACAGCAGTATGAGTAAGGACAGGGGCAGATCTGGCTCTGTGTCAGCTTGTGTATTGCTCAAAATAACTCCTGCACTATTAATGATGCATGTATTACAGCTGCTAACTCCTATTAGCCTCCGCTTTGCAGCTGAAACTCCTGCAAGTCTGGTTTCTGCAAGTCGGGCTTCTAGCCTGTGGCCGTTTAATTCATGTTCTATAAATGTAGTCCAGTATTCAGGTCTGAGTCAAAATTTCTTCAGATTTGGGGCTTTGGCCTTGATTCAGCACTACTGAAAATGAAAATACATGGAAATACCCTACTGACAATTTATACTGAATTAGCATCATACATATTTGATGGAATTTTGCTTTGAGAAAGCATTTTTGTTAAAACTATGATTATAGAAACACTTAAAATGAATATGCATTTGAAACTCTATTTATTAGCTGGCTTATAATTGTATTCATCATGCTATGTTCTTGCATGAAATAGCAGTGATTTCAGCAAAACTCTGCCACTTTATCTCACTCAAAGGCTTGACCTATAGGCTGAAAGAGTATAAAAACACTTATGTAGGTGAAGTTACAGGACATGAGCAAAGATTGTTGCAGTAACAATAACATTGCTATTCTTCTCATCATTGAACTGGTCTAATGACATCTTCTAAGCACTTTTTCTTCGAATGAAATTTTGTGTTGTATCAAAGTCCTGTGGACACTGCTTCAGCAGGGTTTGATAACATGATGATAAAGTAAGGAAAAGATTAAAAAATTACATATTTAATGGCAAATGGTCACAGAATCACGGAATCGTTGTTAAGGTTGGAAGGGACCTTGGGAGATAATTTAGTCCAGCCCCCAAATTCTCAGTCCA
Source organism: Edolisoma coerulescens (assembly GCA_013397115.1). NCBI lineage: Eukaryota > Metazoa > Chordata > Aves > Passeriformes > Campephagidae > Edolisoma > Edolisoma coerulescens. The sequence continues at coordinate 2,152,156 of VWZW01002309.1, forward strand.
CGAAAAATATTTTTTACCTTATTCAGTTACTAGGCCTTTATGAATGATTTGTGAATTTGTGGTTTATGAATTATTTGGCCTTTATGACTGATTTAATGCAATGCAGTTTTGTAAAATTAAATTTACCAGGAAATAACCATCATTCACATATGATTGTCCCTTTGCCTTTATGGTGGGACCTTTTTTTCCCCTTAATTTATCTGTTTAAAAGTAGTTATCTGGTTGTCTATGCTTACTCCACAATCAAGGAAAAAGATAGAAGGGTTGAGTAGTCTTCTGGGCACATTTATCTTTTTTTCCAGTGACAATAGAGAAAACTGGAGGAGCCGACTACTTTAGGCTATCTTCTGCCAATTAAGATAGGAAAGATAAACCCCACTGTAATGTACAAATCATATTCCATCTGCTCATTGGCATTTTGTTCTTCCAGTGAAACAGGGCAGAATTTTGACAGAACATTTTCCATGAGATGCTTAATTTCTCCTGTACTAGTTGTACAGAGAGGGACACCCTGATCAGCGCCGACCTCCCTTAGAGGAAGGATGTGGGACTTTACTGGGTGAATTTGTTTGAGTACTAGACTGCATCTTTTAAAAAAGCTACCCCAGCTGGAATGAAAGGTGTGAATAATATGGATCTGGTATTTTTGCCTGAATGGCTGGAGTCTCAGCTTCCAGCTGTAGTATCTTTCCAAATCTTTGTCAGCTGGTTGGATATCCCTCCATCATTGACTTGTTTTCCCTTTTTGCTGCTTTGATTGAATTCAGCTCAGGTCTTAGCCCTTTTTTGATAAGCTTAATCAATTCAGGTCTTTGAGTCATTCATTTTAGGATTTTTTTTTCCAATCCTTTTATATTTCTCATGGTTCTAGTCTGATTCCTTGTCAAAATGTGGATACTGTCACTGGACTGTATCCTGTGCCAATTTTTCAGATGATAGAATTTCCCCAGTCTGCTATCCCTCTTGGCTATAACATTTTACTGTAGCTCATCTTCAACAGATTATCCACTATGGTTTGAAAATTGATTTCAGAATTATCATCTTCTAAGACTAAGTTTGCTATTCTGTAAGGATGACATCTGGCTTCTTGTCCTGTTTCTGCATTAAACCATTTTAAATTGCACAGATTTTGCCTTCACCTTTTTTTATACCAGCTTCTTGTACATGATGTATTCCCTGCTTCATTTGAAATTCCTCTGGTATCTGTACACCCACAAGCTTTATCAGTAACACTTTCATACTGAGTCATCAATAAAAACATTACATGGCATGAGGACAAAGACAGATTCTGGGAAAGCCAAACCAGGACACTGCAACTTAGTAGATCCTTGGTTTACAATCCAAACCCTGACTTTTAACTATTTCTGTAATTCCAGACATGTGGTTTATGAACAGAAATATCTTTTTGAAAAGCACAAAGTTCCCACTTTAAAGTTGTACCAGCTTCTCTTTGCATCCAGTTAGTTGTTCATGATGCATGGCTCATGAGGTGCTCCTTTGTCAAAGGGACACTGAGATATTTCAAAGAAGCATTGACCTGCAGTGGCTGGATGTGAGGGACAAATACTTGGCTATGTGCAGGTTACAGGTGTAAAATTTGCAGCCTTTGTCCTTGCCACTTCTTGGGATGCTTTCTGTATAATATAATTTACAGGGTATATCCAGATGCAAATACAGCATTTTTTTCACAGACAATGCTGGCTATGTACTTTTTTGTTATTGAATCAAAGACTACTGTGAAATAACCCTGAGCATCTTTTGGACTTTGCTGCAGTGTCCTGGTGGCAAAGCACAATTGGGGTCTTACAGCCTCTAAAATAATCACACAGGGAAACTGTGTTTAAAGGTGCACCTATCTTACAGAAACTGTGCTCACATTTGAAAGGTCACAAATGTCAGAGGTTTTGAGGTTCGGGTGCTGTTTGTGGCTTGGTTAACTAATGTGCATATTCCTGTAGCATAAAAATCAAACCTGTTTTTACTGAATGAATTGTAGGGAAAAAACATTCAAGTCACAGAAAGACTGACATCAATTCACTTCCTTATTAGTGACATGGTAAAAGGTCAGAGGGCTACTGATGTATGTTTCCATTGCCAGTTTTTGCTGTAATAAAAATATATGGTCATACTGTTGTGCTGAAAAATGGCTGGTATTGGAAACTGTTAAGAGGAACACTTTGTGTAAGGTGCTTTGGTTTTTTTAATTGTGAAAAGACCTGTCTCCGAAAAATTATAGAAATTCCTCATTATTCAGAAAAAGGAGAAACTTTGCAGTCTCCAGTGTCTGAGATTTAATCTCTCTGTTTAAAGTTCCACGCCGGTGACATTTATTTTTCTCTGTTTTCACACATGCTTCCTTTCAGCAACACTATCTGCCCATCAGGAATTGAAGCAAATCCAGATGGCTCAAGAACAGATGGCTTATGGTGTAAGAAGCATGGGTCAGATTCAGCCATACAGTGTACCAAGTTCACAGGAGTGCTCTTCTTACATGTAGAGATTTGGAGATGCTGAGTAATGATTTTTCTCTGCTTTGCTATTGTCAGGCTGTGAAAGTTAGCATGTATGAGAAAGTGAAACCAGAAGGTGCTATAAGAGGGAAAGTTCTACATGCTCCACTGAAGGAAAAGAATGAACTTCTCATATGGTAAAAAGGCACAATGTGGCAGTTGCAAAGCCTGATATTTGAGAAGTATTTAAAAAATCTGCTTTGCTCTGAAATTTGAATGAGGCTTCTGGAAGGAGTCTGATAAACAATGCTGGAGACAGCCAAGGTGTTTCCAGGGAAGAAGAGAAAGGGAGATCTAGCAACCTTGCTAGACATGTACGCTAGACATGTACATGACACGTACATTGTGCCAGTAAAGTGCCTTGTTTTGGGATACGTGCAAGGACAGGGTCCACTCAGTATTTTTTATCAGTAAATCCCCACTGCAATACAGTCAGGAGTGTTATCCCTGTAATTTAGGTGAACAAAGAAACAGAGAGAAGTAAAGCAATCTAGTTTTTCAAGACCATGCAATATAGCAGTATATTGAAAAGAAACCATTTACCATATTTTTTAATCCTCAATAGCTTTTGCAGAAAGGGATAGTTTGGAGAAGGGAGCTTGATGAATAGGAAGATTCAAAGGTAGTCTTACTGACCTAAACTTAGTGAATATTTGGCTTCTCTCCTTTCAAAGACTTTCTGTTCCCTATATTTTGGATTCTTCTCAGCACTCCAGGGGTGGTCTCACCAGTGCTGAGTAGAGGGGAAGGATCACCTCCCTTAACTGCCTGATGATCCCTGGGGCACTATTAGTCTTTTTTGCAACAAGGCTCATTGCTCATGTTCTCCTTGGTCTCCACCAGGACATCCCAGGTCCTTTTCTGCCAAGCTGCTTTCCAGGTGGGCCATGCCCAGCATCAGGGTTGTTCCTGCCCAGGGGCAGGACTTTGCTCTTTGCCTGGTTTAACTTCATGAGGCTCCTGCCAGCCCATTTCTCCTGGATGCTGCGGTCCTTCTGCATGGCAGCACAACCCTCTAGTGGATCAGCCACCCCTCCCAGTTTTGGGTAATCAGCAGGCTTGCTGAGTGTACACGCTCCCCACTCTGCTTCGTCATCCAGATTCTTAATGAAGATGGAAAATAGGATTGGATTCAGTATTGTCCCTCGGGGTGTAACTAGCACTGCTCGTTACAGGCCATCATCTAGACTTCATGCCACTCTGTCCTGTGTTTCTTGTATCTGTATTGCTTTTCATACTTGCCTATAAACTTCATACTGACAAGAAAGACTTAAGAAGGGAAAAGGGGTGAGGAAAAAAAAAAAAAAGCAGCATCTCCCATACAGAAATTGAACATGATAATTTTATTCTCTATTGCATTTTGTTATCTGCTAGACACTGCTTAATATCTCCATTTGGTCCTTGCCTTCTCTCTCCCTTTCCAGTTCTGGAGTCGGAAAAGAGACCTAGGTGGAGGAATGCTACCTCCAGGAAAATCCTTGGAGATCAGCATAGGCAAGCATAAATCAGGAGAAGCTTTAACACACTACATTTTAGAGTAAGGGCCAGTCTAGCCCATCCCAGTACTAAAGATATAATTGGGATAACTTAGTTGCATCATGGGCTCATCTGAGCTTGAGGACCAAGCCTCTGCTGTTAGTTCTTACACACAACACTGCCTTGCTACAGCCTCTTATCTGGCTGAATTTTGCAAAACCCATCCTATCTGGTAGGAAATGCAGGGAACAATATTAAGCCTCTAATGGTTTGGTTTCAGAAATCTTGCTCCTACTGTATATGCAATCAACACAACTGTGACTGCCTGCTATCATCCTAAGTGTGCCTTTTTCTCCTAAATACATAACCAGAACAAATATTCATCTGCTGCAGAAATGCTTAATCTGACATGACATGGATTTATGGGAGCAGAGCCAGTAGAGCAACATGAGAAACGCATTATGCCCAGCTCTAGCTAATATTCTCAATCTCCTAAGATTTCTGAATGTCATCCCAAGTATAAATTAGACCACTGAGAGGGTTACATATCCCTGTATTTTTCTCTTTGCCTCTCTGCCAGTCATTTTCAGCAAGCAAAATCAAATCTTTCCAGGTAAGAGTTGTAACAGATTACGTCCACTTTGCATAATTTACTATAAAAGATGTCTAGCAATGGAACATGAAAAGTCCAGTGATGGCATCATCCAAAACCTCTCCAAAACTTATAGTACAAACTGATTTTAAAGTATTCCTTTTGTCTTTGCAGAACTTTAAACCTTTCTCGATGAAAGATTCTTCTAATGGGATAATTTGACATTTTGGATGTGCAAGCCATGTAGTTTTCATCATAAATTGAATTGAAATGTTCCTTGTATGATAAGTCTACATTGAAAGAGTATGTGAGGTGCAGGGTTACCGAAACCAGCTCTAACCAAATTAGTCTGGGCACCAGCTGCTGTGTAACTCTGTTAGCCAAGAAGTCCATCAAGGCTAATGCTTTCTGCTGAGAGGCAGCCAGCATTAACTTAAGTAAAGTGTCCTGTCGCCATGGCATTCTCTTACTCCTAATTTGATAATTTGACTATTGTAGTGATTTTCAGCAGCTAAATATCCGTAGCATACATTTGGAATATTGTTTACATGTATGTAGGCTTTGGAATTAAATAATTCAGAATCAAATTTAACTCTAGTCTGTGCATTTGCATATATGGGGTATAATGAACAGAATCTATTTCATATTAACAGCTGTTTATCTCAGTGAAGCTAATTGCACTTCATGCAAAGGGAAGTATGGAACATGAACTTACCTATCAGAATATTATTGAAGATAATGTGGAATTGTCTGGCAAACTCACAGCTTCCATAAATACACTTCCTAATATATTTTGCAATGAGGGGCTATGAATATTTTGGTAGGGGAAAGGTGAAGTAAAGCCCTTCTCATTCTAAGATTTAGTCTGGCAGGGAATTGAGAATAGTATGCCATACATGACTTATATAAAGATGCATGTTTTATGCTGTACATACACCTTGGGGACATTGTAAAAAGGCAAGTTTTCCACTGGGTGTTCTTGGATGCTTGGTGAGGGTATGGTAAGTGCGCTGCAGACCTTCCAGACTATTCTTTGGGCTTCTCTGTGGCTTGGTGTATCATATTTATCCTGGCTTTATCCCAATTGAATGGCAAAAGCTACATCTGCACCAAAGCAGAAATGTCTTTTTTGAGCTTCAGCTAAAAGTGGTAAAATCAAGGTGGTCCTATAACCTGTGAAGGTCCCAAACAAAAGTCATTTCGTAAAAACTTAGTGGAGACTCATATGTACAGAAATAACATTTTTAAAAAGAAGAGCCTTTTAACTACAAGTGTTCTACAATAATTTTCTTGGTATTTGATTTCTCTGACTTTAAAGCTATTGGCAAATGTTTTGTGGATCAACAGGAAGGAAGTATGTGTATGGAAAATGATTTGTCCTGGAGCTGGTCTGTTCTATAGATTCTTATTGAGCATATAGATCTAACCTACAGATTCTCATAGAAAATGTCATTGAACGTAGAAATGACTAAAGCAAAGGACATTTTTGTAATATTCTTCCCTCTTATAGACACTCATCAGAAATAAAAAAAAACCACCTTCAATAAAAAAAATATATTCTTCTCAGGAAAGGAAGAATCAGGCCATGAGAAATATTTAGTTATTTCTTATTAGGTGCACTGAGATATTACAGTGACAGTTGTCCATCAGGAGCTCCACTAGATATAACTGCAGAGTTAAAGACAGACAGACTTCTCTCCCAGATTAGTAAACCCCCACATTTGCTAAGTGCTTGGCCTTATGACAAAATCTAAAGCTGTATGGGTGTTACATGCAGAAACATAAAACTCCGTGACTTCTCTGCCTCAAAACAAAAAAAATCTACTTATTCCTAAAGGCAAAACCCCATTGGCATGCATTTGAAATTGAGTGCTGAAAATCACTAGTCTTTTGGAAAATGCAATTATGTGCATCGAAAATGTGTGTGGGTGTAAGAGCTTGAGAGACAGAGCCACATGGCATGGCTGTTTGCAAGCCCTCCAAGATTTTTCCATTTGAATTCTTTTATGTCCCAGAAACTGTTCTCCAGAATAAGTGGCACCTCCTCTTGGCATTTCCAATTTGTCACATTAAAAACATAACCTAAATTTCCAATTTTTGCCCAATATTCAAAGGATGAGAGTTACATTAGCTTTTTGTCCAGGACAGTCTGCTGAATAAAAAATTTCTGAACTGTAGCTTTTTTAACTTTGTCACAATAAACTCCAGTGAAATAATAGAATTCTCTTTTTGAACTCGAGCAATTTATGTGTTATGAAGTGTTGAGAATAGATTAATAATTTTTGAGAAAGGGACCATAATAACCAGCCATTCAGCTGTGTGAGCTCTCAAATAGCACAAGCTGCAGAGCACACCCATGCAGTCCTTTGTCAGGTCATGTAGCACAAAGTTAAGCTAAAGCATACTTTTCAAAAAGGTTTATTCTAATAGGTTGAAGATTTTGAGTGTGAAAAATGCCAAACAGTCCTTTGTAAAGTCTTCCAATGCTGGATTATGGTGTCCTTTCCCCCATTAAACTTTACTGCAATGGAATTCCTATTAAGCTCATTGTTGTTCCCTGGGATAAGAATACCTCATCGAGTCAGGAAAAATCAAACTATTTCTCACTCTTGCATAAGCAGTTCTTCAATTCTGTGCAATTTTATGACTACTCATGGTGTGGTAGTGATTGGCACATCATAAATATCCAGAGATTATTTCCAAGGTGCATCCAGCACTTGTACACAGAACAGCACCACAGGCTAAGTCAGCTTCACCGAATGAACGGAGTTAACATGAGCAGCACTAGTAGTGGCACAAGCTTTGTCCAGGCTTTCCCATTACTGGGGACACACATCCCGGGGCTCTGCAGCACCCCTCTGCTGGATGCCAGCCCAAACACAAGCCTGTGCCTCTTTATCTCACCGCTGTCGCAGCACACGCAGCTTGGGTGATGGCAAAGGGGTGTGGGGCCAGGGCAAAAGTCAGTGGTGACACAGAGGTTCAGAGCACAGACAGTGAATGACTCCCTCTTGCCCTGGGAGCTTTGCCGACTGCCTGTGCCAGTGTAGCTGAAATAACCAGCACCACTGACTGGAGGGAGAGCTGGGAAGTGACCAGTTTCTTCTCTCTTGTTCCTCTCATCTGCTTGCCACTCCTTACTTTGCTTTCTTCTGGTGGGGGAAAATCATACACTGGTGAATGGGCTCTGTCTTACTGGGGTGTCTGGAGAGCTGACAGCTCAAGTGGGCACTGGGATGTGATGCTGCTAGTGCTGCTCTTTAAGCTGGACTTTGAGCCGTGTTAAATCTAACAAAAATTGGAGGAGCTCTTGCTCTTTTAAGACTGATTTTTACCCTACTCTGATGCCCACTACTAAGGCATGCCTGCCTATCCCTAAACATGCCACAATTACACTTTATTTTGTCTTTTGTGGCAAAATGAGGTAGTGTCATGATCTGAAGCAGAAAGATCTATGCCTTTTGCACAAGTGGATTTTTGTTTCTACATTGCATTGAAGGAAAATTAGGTTCACTGTGTTGGTTATATTAACTGTCATGAATGTAGGGAATGTTTTATGGGAATTTAATAATTAAACAGATTTCAAGGGCCTGTCAACAAGACTTCAGCTCCATAGTGGAGCCACTTGAACAGAGAGTGCTCGCAAATATACAATGAATTTGAGGGATTAAAACATGGTTTAAATTACTGTACATTAAAACAAAGTAGTCAATAAAAATGCAAACGCTCTAAAGTGTTTTAATAAGATTACACTAAATCACCCTCAAACAGCATTCAGCAACACATGTCACAGGGATTCAGGGCTGTTTATCCAAACTCTTCTGTTCCTCACCTTCTCTGTAAGAATGCTTAATCTTTGCAAAGGATTCAGATTTGCCACTCTCCAACTCCTTCTGTATGTTCTTTTAGATTACTCTGAAGAAGTCTTGTATATTTAGGCCTTATTGACATGAAGCTTGACCTGAAGTCATTTTGAATCATCTGCAATCTATGGAGCTGGATGCGTGTTAGGCCCCATGGAAGTCATTAAGATTAAAACGCTGAATGGGGGCTACATAGCTAAGTCACTGTGCATTGAGTTAAATGCACACCACCTTCTTGTCAAGGAATTAAATATGTATTGCATAAATAACCATGGGATTTTTATTTTGGGTGGGAATTTAAACAAAATATTTAGCATTTTGGACAGTTGCCAGATTCTTCTTCAGCTCACAACAGTGTAAGCTTTTTGGCTTTGCTTATAGACTCTTTGGCAGCAGGATTTGGTTTTGTAATTTCTTTTTTTCACTGAAGGCAAAAATCTGATCAATTTATGATCTTTAACAACAAGAGTCTATGAACAGAAGTTTCCCTCAATTTCTCTAGCAGCACTGCTAGGTGGCAAAATGTACATATACAAATATTTCCCATTCATTTCTGCTGCACACAAAAGCATTAATTGTCTAATAATGCAGCACAAATGTGGACAGCAGTTTTGTCAGAAATGTTCTCACCTCTTTTCCTTTCTTTCTTTCTTTCTTTCTTTCTTTCTTTCTTTCTTTCTTTCTTTCTTTCTTTCTTCCTTCCTTCCTTCCTTCCTTCCTTCCTTCCTTGGGGCTTTTGTTAGCACCTGGAGGTGAGTTGCTCCAACATATCAAGCAGCAGCAGTCGTGCCGAGCAGAGCGATGAGTCAGTCCAGCCCTGGAAGGTTCCTGCAGGGTGACCATACCTGCTCACAGCCACCACCACTGCTAAGAGCAGAAAATGAGCTACAAAATGCACAGGACAGGTTTTCATGCCAGCCTGTGTAGGGTTTTGTCACCTGTCTCAGCCTTTAGGGCAGTATTTCTCAAACTAATAGCTAAAAATTGTTCTGCAAAGGATTGAAGCATTTTGAATGCTTCACCCCCACTTTTACTCCCGTGCTCTCCAGAAGGAGGCAAACATTAAGCAGGGAAAAACAGAAATAACCAATTCAAATAACCAGCCTTCAGTGTTTCAGCTGTTAGATGATCACGAGTGTTGTTATAAAAGATGAACACTGCTGGTTTTTAGACTTTTTTTCCTTTAGAAGAAACCAATGTTCTTTGGGGTTTAAAGGAGTTTAAATCGTGTTCTCTGGGAAGTGTATCTCTAGAGTAAGAATTTTGACTAAATATTTTTTTATCTTTTGACTAAATATTTTTGAAATATCTCAGAAGTATCCTATAAAATCCACTGCCCCTCAACAGGTTTCTCATGGCACCTGGTGCACTGATCACATTACTGCATTTCAGGTGAAGCTACAGCCCATTCAGTCTGACCTCAGTTTCAGGATCAGTCACACACTCTAAAGACTTAGCACAGCTCCTCTTTTGCTGATGTAGCTTTTCAAGATCATATTTGTCATAATCAATGCAACACCAATTTTTATCTCCATCAGGTTTCCCAAGAAGCCAAAATCTCCCTGCTTCCATTTTGAGTGGTGCTTCAGGCTGCGCATAATTCAAGTATTTGTACTTTCAGCACTTACAACATTCAGAGCTTCTGTTGCGATGGGTATGAGTCATGTATCTCAAAATCTTTTTCTGGGACTCTAGCCAAACGAGAAGATCTTCTTTATTTTTCTTCTTGCCTTTTTTTTTTTTTTCCTTGTTCCTCTGTAAAAAGATAAGTCACTATCTGAAAGGAAAATACCTTAAGCTTGAAGCTTTGCCCTCAGGTGAAGCTGTTCCACTCTTGAAAAGTCTTGTGTTTTAAAATATTTAAGTAATAGATTAACTGAAGGCCTAAATGTTTCTTAGAAACAGAATGCAAAATTTGGGTTATTTGGGGTGATTCTGGAAGTTACAGAACCTGAAATTCCTCACAAATAGAGAGGATGAGGAGAGAGGAAGGGGGGCAGGTAAGGACAGTGCTCCATCATAACAGAGCAGATCACTTCACTTGCATGCTGTTGAAAGACACTATCTGAAAAAAAAAAAAAGGAGGAAATTCCAATTTTGTTTTGGAATAGTATGTCTGAAATCCAGAAGTTATTATTTATCTCATATTGCGAACAAACATAATGGTGATTTCCCTGCAGCCATGAAAATAAAGGCTCTGAAATATATCAATTACTCAGACGACACAATCTGACACAGTGAGAGGCAGAAGATTAATCAGAATTTCTATGCAAAAAACATTTCACACCTAATAATCCTGATTTTTTTCAATAGAAGTTCTTATGCCCATGACGTGGTTTGAAACCACGTGGGTTTCGTGGGTTTAACGTTCAACTGCGTTTCAAACCATGACAGCCCATCATCATGCTATGATGGGAAGCCATGTGAAAGAGGAATTTTCAGGTTTGCAAATAACAAATAGGTCTTCCCCATATTGCTTCATAAAAAAAAAATTTTTTTCTTTTCTATTCTTTGTTTCTCTATTTATGTTGTGTAGCTAATGATGCATTTGAAAATAAAATGAGAAGCCAATATTTCAACCCTTTAAGCACATGTTTAGTTGTTAATAACATTCAGACTTTATTTAACAGTACATAGAGAAAGGTACAGACACAAATGACGCTGGACAAATTCATGTATTCCCATTAGGAACTGAGGAGATCTAGGCCGGATATATATCTTGTTTCTGGTGGGTCTAGACTTTTTGAAGGCAATCAGAACTCTATTTGAACTTCAGCACTTCGACTTCAAGAAAGCCTGAAGTGTTAGCAGAGCGAAATGTTTACTGACATTGACACATAGATGTGAATTTTTTCTTCAGCTCTCACGCTACATCTAAAAGTGGGAAAGGATCTCTTTTAGGTTATTCTTGTCAACATGATATTATTAAAAACTTGAATCTCTGAATAAATTTTGGAAGCATTACCCATTATGCTTGGTATTTTGCCAGATAAGGAGCTGTGTGTTTCAGTATTTGAATTAAGTTCAACAAACATATAAAGTGTTAATATATCCTATACTTACAAAAGATAGACTGCCACTAAAAATAAAATGGTTATGATAAAGCAATTTTGTAATTACAGAAAACTGCTACAGATACTGTTTTACTGAAACATATCACTTCACTGTGAGGCTTCACTTCTATTAAGCTTTTTCTTTCCATACTGTAGGTGCACAGCTTCTCTAGCACTGATAGATGTCACCCGGGGAAAGACCGAGATCCAGAAGGTCTCTGCAGCAATGCAGTGTGGTGATAAACACCATTGTAACAAATGTGAAAGAGCTGCTCAGGAAAGCAGAACTTTGCAGATCATGATTTTGATTCACATACATGCAGCTAATAGTAAATGGGCATCAGTCTCAGCATGCCAATAAGTCAGGTTCAGCTTGAGCAAAGGTCACAGTCTGGCTGCATGGCAGGTGTACGTGAGCCATAAAATGTGCAAGTGGCTAAAAGGAAAACTTCCAACTAGTCCAGTATCTAAAGAGATGAGATCTAACGGCATGCAGAGGTTTGGAGGAAAAAGAGATGTCAGCTAGGGAAACAACTGATCTGCTGTTATTAGCTGCGCTCCTTTTCCAAAGCTGAGGTGTCTGCTTCAAAAGTGTGGGGCAAATGTCAACAAAAAAACCCATCACCATATTATCCCAGCACAGCAACACAGTGTATTTTCCCCAAGTTTTCTTCAGAGAAATGGCTGAAGTAGCTTCCCTGTGAAGTAACTAAAAAACTGATGAAGTGGAATTTGAATTTTATTGTCTACCTTGAAAGGAAAATGGAACAACATGTGACAGGTATGCATTTTTTACTTTAATCATGTTGGAAGATGCCTAGTTCTGACGTTGACATGAGTAAGGAAAAAATATGATTTTTTTTTAATAGAAAGGATGCCTATTTTGGCCTCTTTTTCCTTTAAAGTTCTAGTTGCCAGTGCTGGGAATTCAAGCAGGGAATCAGAATGGGGCTCAGTCCATCCTCAAAAGTACAAGGTTGTGCAATTCATGTTGTCTCCTTGTTACACAGGGGCAAGTATTACTCTCAATGATGAGAAAAGAGTTCCACAGAAAATGTAACATCAAACTGCTGTGAGTAATCAGATTAATCAGTGCTGGAGGCACTCAGTGGCAACTCAAAGAAAAGAAAGCATTTTACATGGAGAGGCTTTTCATGAAAGTGCACGCATTCCTTTTTATCTGCATGTTTATGGATGGAGTCATGTATTCATAATGCCATGCCAGATGTAGGAAAAAATATCCATTTTGTTAGTTATATCTGGCCCAGAGCAAGGAGGATAGAAGTGGAGGAATGGAAGTTAGAACAACAGTGAATCTGTAGTGTGTCTGCTGCTTCCCACACAAAGTTACCTGTAAACTAGGTAAGATACACCACACTTACATCTTACCCAGCAATGACTTACTCGTTTGTCCTCTGTTGCCTTGAAAAAACGTATAATCAGCTCAATTCTCAAATATATTACCCCTGATTCTGTTGTTGCTTTCTCGTGCTGGACTCTCCCTTTCCCAAAACACCCATCACAACTATGTACCTTAAAGGAAATCTGTCTCAGAAAACCTCCAAGAAGGTATTACTCATGTCATAGCTAGGACAGATAAATAACTATTAGATCAAATAACTAAATTTAGACGTGGTATTGTTGTAGGTAGTGGTCCAAGGTGTCTGTAGCTCGTTACGGTCATCACATAAAAAACAGATGCCTGTATGGGGCTGAATTTTTTCTGGTTTTCCACCAACAGAATTTTCTGAACTGCTGTATTATGAACCCTTGCACAGTTATTTATAAATATAAATTGCTATGAACTCTCAGTCCTTTTGCTCTGGTTCCTACTGAAATTACTGTCTGAATAAATGAAGTCTTCACATGTTGGGGAAAGCAGTTTTGGTAAAACTGATGCTGTAAAGGTGTGTGACTTCAAGCTGACTATCTGAACAAAAAAGTTTATGTGAAAATACAGGCCTAAGATAGACTCAAGTTTTTTGATAGACTTCAATTTCACAGTGAAGTTAGCAAGCACCTTTGTGCTGTATTTTACTGAGAGGATAAACCTATGATCTTCTACTCAGGTTGTACCAAACTGTTCAACTCAGTTTGCAAAGATAAAGATGTGGCATTTGTTTTTACACTGAGGTGCGAGACATAATTTAAGATGCTGATGGATGCATGACTACCATTCTCTAGAAATCCACAATCACTTCAAACTTTTAGTGTTGTGTGTTCAGAAGACATATAGTAGTTGTTATTTAAGAAAGTGCTAGAAATTTAGGCACTGATTCCCTAAATTGATGTTATCCTGAAGGTACTGACTGGGAGACTTGATATACTGAGTTGGTAGGTAATAACAACCAGAAAGAGAGCTCCTCCCAGGTGGAGTAGGCTCAAATTACATCACTGGAAACAAGGGGAAGGATATGGGTCTTGCCTTTAAACTCAGCAAACTATCTCATAGTGTGAGCACCGAAGGTACAGCAATTGACTCCCTTTGACAACCAGATTTGCAATACAAATACAATTCATACCAGCATTTGCAGTTTTCCTGCATTTATATATACTTGCTGTCTTGAAACACTGAGTGTTGCTGTGAATTTATCATCTGATTGCAGAGGTTCATTTCTAACTCCAACAAAGCTGCGAACTAAATGTGCTAAAGAATTCAAATTCTTCAAACAATCTTCTGTTTCACATATTATCTTTGCATTCCCACAGAGGAGTCACATATTTTTGTTATTGTAGAGTGCACAAAAAGAAGTGTGTGTGTGTGTATGCAGGAGTATATGAAAACTTGTTAAGAAGTATCAGGAGAATAGAGTCCTGAAGCTGGACGGAGCCTAAACTCTGTCCTCCAAAACTACTGAATTGTTGACAGACTCCTGAGAGGATGAGCCACCACCCAAGAGCTGTGCCTCATTTGAATGTTTCTCTTGAAATTTCATTTATACTCAGGGTAGGAGATGGGGAAGAAGAGGGGAGACTGGCAACCACAGAAAATAGCTGTCTGAATGATGGGATGTTAATGCCTTTCAGGCTGTGGCTTCTAAGTATGGAACAATTTTATTTCAGAAGTAGAATATTCTGATGACATAGATAATTACCCTGCCCCAGAGAGAGCTTTCAAACCAGTTCTGAAAATAAGCACCAAATACTTTTAGTTAACTTGTGAACCACCAGTACTCAATCTTAGTTTAGGACTTTTTCTACCGTGTTTGTCTGATGACTGGATGAAGCGATGACTAACTCAGGAGTTACTCACTGGTTTTGATAGCTGTCTGTTTTAATCCTCACTTAGGGCTCAGATGTATGGTTTAGTTCAGCATGACAGGCTGCCCTGCTTCAGGAGTGCCCTGTTTACACTTTCGGTCAACAGGAATTAAAAATGCCACGAAATTCATTTCACCATCTTTCACCACTACATTTCTCTCTACCAGGTTCTTTTCAAATCTGAATGTAAATCAACAGTCCAAGAGCTAGATCCCTTGAAGTATTTAGCCAATGCATGCTAGCAGAGCTTTTTTTTTAGTGTTCAGCTCTCAGGGTGGTGTCCAAAGCCTTAAATTTTTGTTCTCTCTACAGTTCATGAGGGAAGTCAACCACTGGACTTTTGAAAAGCAGCTGAGTTGAATATGGAACTGTCTGTGCTAGACTGGCACTTCTGTTTCCTTGTAATATTAGTTAGCCATTCAGATAATGACAGAACAAAAGCATCTTGGATGCTTTACCTCTTTCTCATTATCAGGGAAAAGTCATAATACAATGCCAGCTTTTACAAGATGCATTGGCTTGCCAGATTGACAGTGCATTAGTAAAATAAAGAATCAAACCCATCACATGCAGAGAACAGATTTAATTTCTAGGTAAAATGTTCAAAATATTCAAAATGCATGTAGTAAGCTGGGACTTGACCTTTGAGTTTCTGTCTAGGGGAAACAACAGAAAAATAATCTCTTCCACCTGATCCAGACCTTACTTACCACCTCAAGTGAAGACCTCCTCTAACAAAGTGGGTGCACATGCAAGATTCCAGTTCTACATGAAAATTCCTTATCTATGGAAAGGAGTCAGATGGATAAAGTGACTGTTCAAATTTTGAAATTTAAAAAGAATCACAGAGCATATATGACTAAAAGATGAACAAACTGTAGCTCATTTTTCTGACGCAATGCTATTAGCTGAATTAGTCTTGAGCTGTAATATGAAGTGAGGAACAAACAAGCTTAGATCATCCCAATGTATGGAAGTAAAATGTACAGTACAACCAAGCAAGGTCTACGTCTGGTATGGTCTGGTCAAATTTCTTCTTTGGTAATAGGTGCCTAATCTCCTTTTGAGATATAGGGTCCAGAAATATATGTCTATAATTTACCATAAACTTAATGCGAGTTCTGGAAACAGCCATGTGTCAGTGTGCTTGGGTAAATGCTGACTGCTCCTGACCCTACGCAGATTCTTTAATGCATGAGAAGAAGAGAAACATAGACAAGCATTTTATGCTTACTTGCTCATGGAAATGAGGGAGATTCTGTTTTCCTTTTTTAATCAATATACAGAAGAAAGCAGACATTCTGTCACCTTATCACCTCTGATTCTGTAGAGAACAATAAATGGAAAAAGATTTCAAATAAACAGACATCAGTTGTTGGTGTGAGTCATCCTGATGAATAATGGTGATAATGAGAATGGTATATTGTGTATCTAACATGAAATCTCTATTTCTGAAATAATTTGTTATTCTGCTTTTTAATTTTTTTTATCTTCTCTTTATTTATGAGGGGCTTACAATGGCTGTATCATAAATTTCCTTTATGTACCTGTTATAGAAAAGCTGTACAGGAGGTAAAATTTTAGATAAAATTCAGTACATTAAGATTCAGCACTTTAAAGTTAATCCTGATGCAAAACCATCTTAAGCAGTTGCAAACTTTCCCTGGTTTTTGTGGGCTTTCAGCATATGCAGTATAGATTTCTAAAAACAAAATTCTTTTTTCCCATTTAAAAATTGAATGGAAAAAACATTGTGCAAAGTGTCTTTGTGCTGGAGTAGTAAATAAGAGGACTTCTTAAGTGAAAAAATAGGTTCCTTTCTTTTCTGAAAACTCTATTCTTGCTATGAAAGTGATTACCTGACAAAAATAGTAGTAGAAGACAGTATTAGAGATGAATTCTGCTACCTATCGTGTAGTTCAGTCTACCCTAGTCTGTTCTGGTACAGGCAGTTCAGACAGAAAGAGACAGGATTGTAGATGCTCACATGCAAACATGCACTGCATTCTTTCCTCTTCCTCTTCCTCTTCCTCTTCCTCTTCCTCTTCCTCTTCCTCTTCCTCTTCCTCTTCCTCTTCCTCTTCCTCTTCCTCTTCCTCTTCCTCTTCCCCTTCCCCTTCCCCTTCCTCTTCCTCTTCACGCGCCAAGTTGGTAATGTCTCTCCAGACCTGTTCAGGAGTAAAAGGAAGACATAACTGCAGTTAAAAAAGAAATTGGTTCAAATGCTATTGGTTATCTAGTTATGTCTTTTGGCTTAAGTGGTTGCCAGTGAAGTAAGTTTTTCTTTCCCAAGGCAAGATTACAATCTCCAAAAGAATTTGTGGGGGCCATTAAAATTATTCTGGCTTGACATAATTTCATCTCAGAAGAGATTGTGATTGGTCAATAACACAATAAAAAAGGTTGGACATAGAGAAGTGTTTTAATTTTACCTGTTATTTACAGGAGGAAAAGGAAAAAGTTAAAGCTGTTTAGGGAAGGGTTTCTTTTTTGCAAATTAGGATTGCAAAATTCTTGCAGGATAAAATAGAAAACATCAGTGGTTTTTAGGTGTCACAATAGTAAATTTATACACAAGAGAAACAGGAAAAGAAAAAAAAAAATTTGTGAATGACAGTATGACTTTGAAATTCTCCTGAACCAAAGATAGTGATGTGTAAAATCATTTGTTGCTATACTAAATATCAGTTTGGTACTAGTAAGCATTTAATCAGCTTTCTGCTTGATACATTTAATATGACGTCAGTGTTTTACTTGAGAAACTAACACATCACATGGTTAAGTGACTGATGATGAATTCAGGAGAGCACAAGTGCCAGTCACAAAGAATCTGTTTAGTGCCCACATTAGCTTGACTCCCATGAATAATTCTCTGTCTGGCAGAAGATGTTAAGTAAAGTCATCAACTATCCTCAGCAGCTATGGATAACTTCCAGCAAACCACAGAAACCAATAAACAGAGGTGGTATACTTTGATATGTTTGGTCTAATATAGAAATTTCTCATATTTTTTAGACTTATTAGAAGCAAAATAAGTTCTCTCTAAGTTCTCTTCTAATTCAGAACTGTGTGTCTTACTGCCTCATTTTCTGTTTCCTAATTTCAGACTGCATTATTCACCAGTCATGCCTGGACATCTCTCTCCAGATCATCAGAGGACATGGCACAGGCTGGACGAAGAGTGGCTCCCTACACGGTCAAAGTGGCACAGCTGGTTGGCATGAGCTCAAACAGACCCAATATGTGCCACCCCTACTTTAGAGGTGGATTCACCAGGAGAGTGATGATGTGACCCAAGGTCACCGTAGAAAGTGGTGCTGGAGCCAGCAGCAGAGTGGAATTTCCTGGCTGTCATCTCCGTGCTGTCCTCTTGCGTCACCAATTGCTCAGGTCATCCAGACCTGCAACCTGGCAGTGTCCCTTGCACTAAATTAAAAAGATAGAAGCAAAACCATGACAGTGGCAAAGCCAAACACTCAAAAGTGATAAGATGCCACAACTAAGGTGGCCTTTGCCAGCAGAATTAGATATCTTATGTGCACATAAGTGTGCTATCCACCCATCTATCCTCACATCTATCCACACATATGTATGCTTATATTTATGCTGTAGTTCTGTCTTCAATTACAATGTAACATATAATTTTTGACAGCATTCCCTAATTATAAAATTATTACAAAGCCATATGGTGGAGACAGAGCACAACTCGTCCCTGTGGCCTCATGTCTACTTAGCAGGGGTCACTCCAGTGCTAGAAGGTTATCTACTGCTACCTTGCTTAAAAGCCACTTAATTACTCTTAACGGGGTGTAAAGGAGATGGGTGAATTAAGTTCTTTTCTTTTTTTAAAGACATCAATCTCTAACTGCATTGTTGTAGTTACAGCTGGGGAGTTTGAGAAATGTACTAGTGAAATTGATTACTCAGACACGTGTGATTATGATTCATCTGGGAGCTTGGAAAAGAAAAGATGCACAAGTTCTTCCTCAGCCCCATCAATTCTTCCTTTATTACTTTATTTGGAACACAGCTTGGACAACACAAAAAATAATTTGATTTTATGATAACCATAGGAAGAAAAAAAGATGTTATTTTATACCTACCCATGGCAGAACTACAGGCTAAAGATCAATTTGAAACAATGGTTTTCCTCACTTCATTTGCTAACCATTTCAAAGGCATTTCATTCTCATTTCTTTCAGGCAATCATAGATTCCGAGGCTGGAAAATTTGTTCTCCTACTAAGGCAACAGGCCAAATACTCTTAGATCTTTTGTCTGGCAGTATCTAGTAATCAAGTACTCCAAGAAAAGTTTAAAAAGGCATTGTACAATTGATAAACAATTCACCCCTGAGGGTTTCAAAAGATTTTTCCTTGGCTTGTGGGATGGCACATCAAGGCACCAATACTGCCAAAGCACTAGTGTTTTGTTTCCTCCTTAGTAAGAGAGTTCTGGAGGTTTCCATGATGAATAAACACATTGGTTCCTCTTTAAAATGTTTTTAAACTCTCTAAACCTTCTAAATGCATCCTTCATAGATGTTGTCATAGCTGACATATGAAAAGTATCCCTGGGCTATCCAACCTTGTAAATAGTTTTCTCCTCCTCTTCTCCCCAGATCTTAGCTACTTTCTGACTCAGACTCCAGCCATGCGCTTTCCCACGCGCTGGTGTGACCTGGGACTTGACTACAAGGAGCTCTAGTTCCTAGTTTGTAGTTTTTACCTATTAACTGTGGGGTCCTCTGCACGCTTGACAGCAGGTCCCATTCCAGAGTGTCAGTGCCTCTAGGGCAGGGGTAGTGAATAATGCAATGAGTAGGCAGTCTGCTTAAAGTTTTTTTTGGGCAAAATCACTGCTGGTAAAAAAATACCTGTTTAAAACCAAAATATATCACCCTCATTTTTAAGGTGCCTGTCCACCCTTTGCATTGGGGATTTTGCAAAGATGAGCATCCTCTGTGTGTTCCCACAGAGTTGCCCTCTACTAGCTTGTCTCCTTGCCACAGATTTTGATCTACCCTGGACATTCCTAAGTGATTCACCACTGTTTAATGGGGATTAAGATGTTTTTAATTGTTTATAAACGTTTTGACCTTCTGCTTCAGCTGAGATCCTGGAATTGTGCCATTGCACTTCAAGCAGGAGTGGTGGCTTAGGGCAAAGCAGTTTGCAGAAAGAGTTAATTTTTTTTTTTATTGACCCAATTACTGTGGATGAAGAAAATAATTATCTTGCAGGAATGCAAAGCCTTGTGCAGGTCTGAAATGAAAACTGCAATCTTCAAAGATAAATGCACGTAGAGAGCAATTACTCTGAACTTGATATCTTTATGTTAAAAAGTTAGATTACCAAAACAAAAAGGCAGCTGGTGGCTGTGAAATGGAGACAGTGTCTTAGCAGAGGGAGGGGTGATAAATTGTTAGCTCAAAAATTTTCATCTATTTCATGAGGTTATTCCAGGAGCACAGTGGCCTCGTAGAGGACATGACTATCAGTAACCATTTGACTACGATTCACCATGCCAAATGCACAGTAGGACTTATTTCTGAGAATGCTAGAAAAACCTGGAAAATTATTTCCTTTATCTAACCACTCCAAATCTATGAGCTTAAACAAGAAGCCGGCTAAAATGAAATGCTTCTGAAGTTTCTCTAACCATTTTTCAAGACTCCAAAATGCTATAAAAATAACTGTGACAGGTACTGAGCACAAGAACCAACACAACAGCAGCTGCCCCAGCCTCTACCTGATAAAGAACCATTCAAACATCTTCAGCCAATGAAAAATCTGCTAACCAAAGGTGAACTGTCTGCTCCAAAAGCCAAAATGTCTCCCTGGAGGAGCAACGACGTAAAATGCTGGTGTATGGGCAATTAGAATTACTCTGTTGACTCTTTTCCTCATATTTCTATAACAAGCCAGGAATTAAGTCTAGTACCTATCCTCATATTTCAGGAAGAAGACAAGGAAACACGTGGAGTCTGAAGTCTCAAGACAAAATCCCCTCCCTGGCTGCTCTATCAGCTACTGACGGAAGAGAGCCAGAAGAGAAATAACAAGTCAGCCATCATCATAATTTTTTCCTGTCTCAGAAAGAAAGTCTGTCCTAAATCACGAGTAGTGCAAACATGCAATTAGATGACACTATGACTAATAAAGTCAAGGAAGATTGTGCAGAAAATAATGTTTTCTCTCCAGTGAACCAGTTAATGACCATAACTTCCTACCCTCTATAGTACTGTCATTTCCACCAGGCGTGTCCCCAGCCTGTCCACTGTGTTCCACTCTCTGACAGCATCCTGCTTTGTCCTCAGTATGGCCCTAAGATAAATATCAACTTTCAGTGCTCCAGCCCATGCAAAACAAATGTCCTCAGCCCATGCAGCTTCATTTCTGTCAATTTTCTTCAAAAAATGGGCACAGTATAAGCATAAAGATAATTTTATTACATTTTGACTTTATCATGACCTACCTCAAAAAAAAATTAATTGGGAAAATGTAAAGGAAAATAAAAAGATCCAAATCTTTTTATCACCAAAGCTGTGCTCTATCTCATATATTAAAGTTTTATCATTTGCACTGAAAGCATGAATCCCATCATTGATTTTTATTAAATTCAATAACAATTGTCCCTCCATCAAACTCTCTTGAATATAACTCCACTGAAATCACCTTAGATAATGATCAGTATAAAACTACAATTTACCAGTTGTGGTAAGACACTCACTGATAAATATGCTTGTCTGAAGAAAATCAGCCACTGCTCAGCTTCTCAAACCTTACCTCATTTGCTGCAAAAAAATCACTCACGGAGATCACTTCAATTATTTAGAAGTCCTTTCCTGGACAGGAGTAGTCCTTGGGCAGGTGGTTGGCTGTGAGTTAAAAGAACTGAAAATAATGTCAAGCACTATTGTTACCACCATAATTTGAGACCTATCATTAACAATTTACAAGGTCCTAAGTCAAAAGAAATGTCAGAAGCAGAACTTCTTCCTTTCATATAGCTGCAGCCTCACTAACTTCAGGCCCAGGAACAAATACTCAGCAGGTACCACTGTGTTTGAGCAGCAAACTCTGAGTTTGACAAGACATCTTCTCACAACCACAATCATTCTTGGATCCTTTACAAGGCATTTCTGCAGCCCATCCACTGTGCCACATTCCATTCCAGACACAATAGCCAAGACTGGACAGCCATGCTGCACCAGGATGAGCTCATGTAGTCAACGAAGGACAGGAACTTTCATCTTCCACGGGGTGATAATTCTCAATGCAGACACACCATCCCTGAGATTTTTGGTGTTATCCACAGAGACACAATGAAACACCAAAACAGGAGAAGAGGTACTAGAAATCACCTCTCACAAGCACTAAGAGATTAAATTATCTTTTGAAACCTGTATTTATTCAACCTGTATTTATTTCCATTCCAACATAATCACTTTAATCTTGAAGAGGGATAAATATATTTCTCACTATTGTCCAGAGTATTGAATAAGCTTATTGTCTCCACAGGTACTTACTACATTTTTTTTTTTTTTACTTTTTGTTTCATCCTGATGGGTTAATTTCACCTTCCACAGCTGCTGTTTCTATTTCAGACCTGAAGGGGGACTGTGTGTCCAATCACTTCTTTGTTGATTACATCTTTAACAGACTAGTCTAATGAAACATTTCACTTTTCCCCACAGACTTTGATTTAGTTCTGCTCTTAGAACATCATGGCTATGCTATTTCTACAATACTCACACACAAAAGTATTGTTAGATCTCTGTATCCATGATATTCTTACATTTCAGTTCCATGGCTGTCATGCAGACTGAACTCCTAAACTGAATTATTTATGGAATTACTGCTGGACTTGCGGGTGATCCTGTGACCCCTGCCTGTTTTATTTGGGTTTAGCTTACATAGGAATTTAAATGTTTCATAGGCAGGTCTTTGCCTGGGGTAGTGCTGCACAGTCCTTGGGCCACAGTGTGGCTCTGCCAGCTGACAGTGACACCTGGTTTCAGGCTGGGAATCTCTGCCCCCAGAGCAGTCTGTGAAGCCAAACTCACCCAGTGCCTTCTGGAACCAGCAGCTGTCAGAAACATGTTTATTGCAGAAGCAGTGAGAACATTATCACATCCAACATCTATTTAGCGTTTTCCTAAGTAACAAACACTATGCTCATATGAAGCTGGTAAAACTGTTATTATCTCTGAAACAGGAAAACCAAGGCAATAATGCAGCCAGAACCTTAAAAAAAAGAGCATGAAATTTTTACCCAAATAGCTAGGTTTTCAAAGATAATAGTCACTCACACCTCCCACAGAATTTGTTTTCTAGATGCGGAAGTCAGAATGAGCTGCAGGTGCTCAACACCTCTGAAGATCAGGCCAGTCCTCATGGGTGACTAATTGAGAGGGGGAAGTGTTTGAGGTGGTGGGGCAGGTTGCATCTTGCTGAGGCTCATGATTTTCCCAATGTGGGCCAGGTACACATGACATTTCAGTAACAGTCTGTTGAATGTATTGCTTCTCATCCAGTGTTAATTTGCAGGATCACATTGCCTCTCAAAGCAAGATTTTATTTTCCTAAAGAGTTCTGAACACAAGCCTAGTTAAATCAGTTAACATGCTGTTCTCTGTACACACGAGAGAGCTGAACATCCTTATTTTTTCTAATTACATAAAACCAGCATTCAGGAACTGTAGAGCCACGTGGTCCATGCAAAACTGATTAGGGAGGGCACACATCCTGCCAGTGATGAGGGAAACAGCAGCCTGACCTAGTGCAGGCTCATGACTCCCTATGGCTTGTGTCAATTTTCCTGGAGGCACTGACCCTTAACCCCTTCTTCCATGGGAAGTGGTACCAACATTACATTCCAGAGAAGGAAAATGCTTACACTGTTTAACAGCAGATAGCCAAGAAACCTGTGAGGCAGGTCTGTATCTGTTGGCTGTGCTGCCTGGCAGTGAGGGATCTCCACCAGACAGCCTGGTCCTGGGAGTAAGCAAGATAAGTGCAGGGCTTTTTCCAGTAGTATTTTCCAGTTTGTCACTTGGATCCAACCAAATTCTGTGTCTTGGAGGGTATAAAGCAAATTTGGTGTGCTGTGTTTAGCTTTTGATGGATTTGTTTTTTGTTTTGTTAATTTGACTGTCAAAGTTTTCAATAGCATCAACAGCAGTAACTTAGCTTCTGTTACCTGTTGTGGGTGGCTTATGTAATGTTAAATTCTTTCTTTCCTGCAAAGCATCCAACTGCCAAGATCATAAGCATTATATAAATTAAATAACTAAATGAGAGGCTTTTCAAGGACTCAAAGAAAATTCAGGGCTTTAGTATTGCTCAGAAAGGAGCAGAATGACAGGAATAAAGCTATTAGGATATGATTTCCTTTCAAAGCAAATTCCATGCAAATGCTACCTCCATCTATAAGTGTGTAGGTGCCTCCACCAAGGTCATGGCCCTTTGTTGCTAAGCTTCATGTATATGAGAAGAAAAAGAGAGCACCTCCTTTAAAAAGCTGTCTCCACTCCAGGAGACATTATCACCTCTGCTGTACACAGAGAAATCAAATTATTTGTCCAGCAACAGGAACTGCCAGCACCTGACCTCTGCCTCATGTGTCATTGTGTCTCCTTTTTCTTCCATGTGCTCTTCCTTCTTATGCACAACCTCTTCTTCCTTTACAAGGAAGGCTCTAAACAGAAGTCAAACCCAAGCCCTTTTTCACTGCAGGACTGCCAGCAGCTTTGAGTTTTTCTGAAGTTTTGAATTTTCAAACAAAAATTATGCCACTCTTCATTTGATATTGCTGCCACATTAAAAGGATGCAGAATCAATGCAATTCGTGGCAATTCCAGCTCTGGGCTCTCTGAGGGTTTATAAATTAACTGTAGTTTTTTCAACACTGCTATAGCCCTCTGTCCAGTTCTGCTGGCCACTCAAGGGTATCCAACATGTTTTAACTGAAGGCACTGTTCCTTAACAAATCTTTACATGCTGGGACATGGTAGGATTTGGAGTGAGAAATGAAGCTGTAAACAAATCCCACTGTTCCCAGATGGCATGGCTTAAGACTGTCATCTCCATCTTGTCAAATCTCATTTATTTACTTCAGCTTAATGTACAGAAAATTCATGATTAAAACTTTCACATTTATGGAAATAGGGAAATTTAGTGTTTTGAAAAATTACACCGCCCTTTATTAAAGACATAAAAGATCCAGTAGTAACTGTAACAACAGAGATGGGGTGAATTAACTCACTAGAAATGAAGAGATAATTCAGTAAAAGAGCACATGTAGTAGAGAAGAAACCTATCAATAAAAGGCAGCCAGATACAAGACATGATGTCCTGATTGCACTCTTTATGGACCTCAGCTATGAACCATGCTATAGAAAAGGGAAAATAACTTTTCTGCAAAATTGTGAATCAGTTTTGCGCCATCAGATGAAATATGTGTTATTCTGAATTAGTCTTTAAAGAGACCCCTCTCAGATATGCTCATACCAGGGTTAATAGTGGAGCTCTGTGTGAGGTGATACACATTCAAGGAAAATAAGTGATAATGATGATCATCGCTTCAATAAACCTATGGTTAAATCATACAGAGGTATATGCCAGTCTAGATGTAGCTTGAAAAATCAGCCATTGTGCACGGTGTGAAGAACATAAAAAATATAAAAAAAATTACTACCTTTACAAAGTGCTGTCAAATAAGAGGAGAAAAATATGGGCACAGCGTATCTGTCACATAGGTCACCATTTACTGCTGTATCTTTTAATGGAGTGTTTGGAAATGTAACTGCAGCTTGTAAGGGAACTGAGCACAGAAAAGAAGTTCTTCATTTCTTACTCACCTTGATTTAAGCAGTGTTAGGGTCAGTCCTGTTACCAGTGCTTAAACACAAATGCTGTTGAGGAGGGAGGAAAGCTGATTTCTCCCTCCAGTTTGCTCAGGGTGTCAGGTATGGGGTTTATGTCACTGAGCATTCAAGTGGTGAGGATAAGGTAGCATCTTGTTTCAATTCATCTTCCCAGGGTGGCACTTCTCAAGCACTTTGGAAGTGTAACCCACTTTTGGCTCGTGCCTGTTCACCCTTTTGGCTGGCAGCTGCTCATCTCCAAGGCAAGGTGGTGGGAATTGGCTGGAATTACTGGCTGCTAGTACTGACGCCCGTTTGCTCACTCTGGTTAAGCTGAGCTGCTGCTGGCACTTAGAGATAGTTAGCAGCTATCCAGCTAGTTGAAACACTTGGAGCACAGAAATAAAAAATCTGTTCATGCTAAGAATGGAACTGCAACCGGCTTAGGAGGAAACTGTATTGCCACAGATATGTCTCACCTAGCACTTCTTGGGCTATTTCAGCCTGTATGTGGTTACTCATCCAGGGCAGTTCTGGAATTGAGGTGTAGCCATGGTGTTACTGACCTGCAAGAGACTTCCTGGATCATTTGCTCTTATGGAAAGCTATTTTGACCCTTTCATGCAGTGGAGAAGTTACATGCAGAAACAGAAGTAGTTCTGCTATCACTGGAAGGTTGCTCCAGTACCTTTGTCATTAGAATCCTATTGCTGATTTCCAGTGATGTGTTCTTGTTCCAATGCTCAAAAGTTATTCTTTTTTTTTTGTGTGCGTTTGTTTTCGAGGTTTTTTTCATTCCTGTGAGTCCCCGCTCTCCTCTGCCACACCTATTTAGAAACACCAATTACATGCCCTCTGCACTTTCATTATTCTGCCCGTTTCCACTTTCATTTTTCTGACATAAATAAATTAAGTCTTTCTGTCATATTGTCCTGATTTTCCATACTCTTGAACATACTTGTGGTGTTAGATATCTGTAACTTTTTCTGGGGCTCATATGGCCAGAATTTGATATGGACCCCTAGAGGAGAGCTCTACCTTTTAGAGCAGTCTTGATATTTTCCTTTTTCCTCTGGAAACACCACATGTATTATGCCCTAAGGTGGATTTTTAGTCTTTGTTGGTTGGTTACCTCAGTGAATTATAATTATTGGTGATCAAGTGGTACATCCAGGACCCTGTCTGTCATTTCCCATTTGAGAGTCCAGAGGTACATGTAAGCTGTACAAGTTTTCTGGCAGTGGATGAGGAGTCATCTTGCACTAGGAGCTGCACAAAAGGGGAAAAAACCCCAACTAGTTTACCATCTATAAACCTCGTTATTGCAAACTCTGCTTTCCCATACTTTGGAAACAGAAAAATGGATAACAAAAAACCTGGACTTGATTCTTTGGGTAGCAGAAAGCATGATTAACATGATTTTTTTTTAGCTTAAGTCTTGCTCTGTGTTTGTTTCTTAAAGCCAAATACAGTTTCATAAAATGACTGTGGCCTTAAAATTTGAGCCACAGTTGATATAATTTTTTATTTGAATGGATAACTCAGACCCTATTCTGTATTGTCTGTATTCTGAAGGCAGCTCAATGCTACATCTCATTCACATGTGCTTGTGTTTTTTGGTCACAAAACTCATAAGTGATTGCTAAGTCACTTCACTTCTGTATGCAAAATCATAGTCAACAGCACTCAAGAGGAAAAGACTGTATTATTAGGAAACTGTGCTATCAGATTTGATGAAGGCTCAAAAAGATGTCACCTACCAAATATGTCTTTGAAGCATTCTGGCCAGCAGCAATGAATTGTGCTGTGTCCGGCAGTGCGCTGCCTGCAGGTTGAGGGAGGGGATCCTTCCACTCTGCTCAGCACTGATGAGGCCACGCCTGGAGTGCTGTGTCCATCTCTGGGCTTCCCAGTGCAAAACAGACTTGGACATGGTGGACAGCATCTTGTGAAGGGACACAAAGACGGCACATCTCTTCTACAGCAAAAGGCTGAGAGCTGAGTTTGGCCCAGAGGAGGCTCGGGGGTATCTCATCTATATGGGTAAGTGCCTGGAGGGAGGGTGCAGAGAAGATGGAGCCAGGCTCTTTTCCGTGGTGTCCTCAGGCAGGACAGAGCCAATGGGCACACGCTGAAACACAGGAGGCTCTGTTTGCACATCAGAAAGCACTCACTGTGAGCACGACCGAGCCCTGGCACAGGCTGTCCCAGGAGGTTGTGGGGTCTCCATCCTTGGAGATATTCAAAAGTCATCTGGCCATGGTGTTGGGAAACTGGTTATAGTTGGTCCTGCTTGAGCATGGGGACGGGATCAGATGATCTTCAGTGCTTCCTTATAACCTCAATGCCCCCTGTGATTCAGAGATTCTGTGATTTTATTATACAGTTTTTTATGCAAAAACACCTTCTTCTTTGAAGGAAATATGGTAACCAAATTTGGGTTATGTGGAATACCTCCTTAAAAAAAATGTCATCTAAAACTAAAGAGAAATATTTGAAGGAAGGACATTAAAATTGTTGTCTTCAAGCAGTAAAATTTTTTGTAGGAATATCTATAGAGACAGTGCATCAAATATTCCAGTCCAAATTTTTTGCGCCTTGCTTATGCTAAGAAATACAGCATGTTCCCTTCCTCATGAAAATTATTTTCTATTTAAAGTCTGTTTAAGTCATATATTGAGTTCCCCCATTTGGGTAGTTGGATGGGTAGCAAGAAGATGGAGAAGGAGTGATTGGCTATAGATGCAAAGTACACATTAAATGATTTTTGCTTTGTTTTCATGTTGTGATAGATGCTTGAAAGCTGTGGTATTAGCTGTATGTGGAAACAGATACATTTTGGAAACAGTTACAGATTAGGGGAATATTATTTCATGTTTATAAATTAGACTCCTAAGGAGAACATGGAAGTGGCAAATTTACATGTCCATAGCTGACTGATGAGAAAAGCATAACTGTCTACTAAGTGCAGCTCTTGATACAGAAGATAAATGCAATGCAAGGGATTTGAGAACCTAAGCAGAGAGAAATTGTCGCTATTAGTCAGAAACTCTGTTTTAAGTTAGCTAAACTACTCTAGTACAAAACTGTAGCTAAAATTACCCTCAAGTACCAGAATAGCAGAGAAATTATAAAGCTTGGGTAACAATAGTCACAAGTTTGTGTAAACCAAAAGAATTGTTGCAAGCACACCATGAGTAAGCTGTGGTTTGGGAATTGAAGTGGAAAAGCTGAAATTCAGGGACCAGCAAAATTTTGCTGTTGTGAAAATGTGTGCAACCAAGAAAAAAGTATGCTGCTCCTCCTCTTGCAGTGTTGATGATGAAGATCCCTTTTTCTCCACTCTTCCATCCCAGGTGCTGTCAATTGCCAGCTTCTCTTAGGAAAAGATATTTGCAGCACTTTGTTAGAGTAATTGAATTACTGACGGTTGTTTGTTTATAACATACTAATCAAAATCCAGACTGTACTGTGATAGTCTCAGTTTTGATAGATGTCCTTCATGTATATAAGAAGTTCAATTTTGTCTAAGGGAAAAAAAAGGGAGGCCTGTTATTACTTGAGGTCATTTTAGAAGATAGCTAAATGCCAATACATATGAGCAGTAGGAGGGACTTTCTCAGCTGTCTAGTAGTGGAGCTAGTCTGAGAAACCCAAATGCTGTGGGCCCCCTCCTATTGCAACATCTCTGCTAGGCTGTTCTGTTGCATGAAAAAAAAGCTCTACAGGAGGCAAGAATGCTTTTACATCCCAACACCATAGCGGCTTTTAGTTAACATACCTTTTTTAGGAAAAATGTTTAAAAGCTTGTCTCTCTCCAAATCTCTAGAGTTGCGGAATTTTAAACTACCACTCAAGCTGCACCAAAAGCGATGACCAGTGACTATCATTCATAGCAAGATTATGCCAGCCCAGCCATTGGAGAGGGCTTTTTAGGACCTACTGATGTCTCATAAATACGTTTGGAAGATAGACAGTGTAAAAACCAATTACGTAAGTACTTTTCATACAAATATGTATATCTCATGCTCTGCTTCTAACTACAAAGGACACCTGCATAGAAAGAGGTCTTTGGTCATCAGCTTTTGCTCTTCATATTTCCATAATCAGCCGCAAACATTGAATGGTTTTATGTGAAGATGAGGCTTAATTACAAAAGAAGGCAGGGATCAGAAAACATCAAAACAAATACATGCATGATAGTTTCCTAGGTGGTGGGTGTCACAAGCTGCTGAAAATTAAATTCTTGCTTGATAGAAAGCCTATGGTCTTCAAGGTGTTGTCCCTTAGCCTGATTGTCTTGCAAAAAGAAATCTTTTTATTCGGTGTGCTGGATCTATTTTCACCATCAGTCTAATGCCTCTAGTTTCTTTTTATCTTTTCTTTCTTTCTCTCTCTCTCTTTTTTTAATCATAAATGTAATATAATTCTGATTTCCTTTACAAAATGCAGAAGATATTCTTGCAACCCTGAGAGTGCATGAAATGCCACAGAAAATGCATCATTTAAAAAAGGACTTGGAAGAAAGCTGGCTCAATTACACAGCAAATCTGCATAATAGAGCCTAAAAGAGGGAAACACCTTCTCCAGATGAAATAGATACAAGCATAGATGAGATAGTGTTCCTTTGAGGAGTATTTTATACGTTTCACAGGAAGAGAGTACATTGTCTAATATTTTTATTTCAGGCTTTACACTTTGTTCTATGAAGCACATTGAATCATTATTCCTTGGGGGAAAGTTTGCTTTAGTTCCTCACTTGTGGCAATTCAGTGAAATCACTTTGAGCAAAACGTGAACATTTGTTAGCAGTGCAGAAGAACTTATGTGACACTTCTCTATGATGGCATTTACACCTCCCAAATCCTTCTTGTTACGCCAGTTGCTGGCACGTAAAATGAAGCTCCACCTGCTGCAGCTGGATTCATGTCTAACTTTCTGGAACAGACTGGATTTCCAGAAATGTGACTGACAAATGAAGCATAAACTATGTTCTATTACTCATCCTGCACTATAATGGGAGTATTTAAAGTTCTTTCTTGGCCCATGTCTGCTTGAGTCACTCAGATGAATAAATGGCTCTGTCAAGACACATCTGACTGAGAAAGGCAGCATGTAAAACTACGTAAACACTGGAACAGATGCAGCTGGATGCAACAGCTTATGAACTCTGTAAGTTGTATTACCAGGGTGATATTATAAATAAATGTACCATGACTATGCTTTTAACCTAAGCAGAATCCCAACCTAACCTTAGTCAATTAGCTAGAGATGACTGCTTATAGAAGGGCTGGAATTCTGCTCTCTCACTTCAGCCACACAATCAGGCAAAGATGTGTAGACACAAGGGGAAGCAGTTAAAATTTGTTGTGAAGATGTTCTTGAAACTTGAGGACAGAGATGTGTGAGATGGAAACAGTCAAATTGGTTTCGGAGGAAGCAGTCAGTGTGGGATGGGAGGTGAGTGTCTGGGGAACTGCAGAAGGGCAAATTGCAGTAATCAAAATGGGAGCTGATTGAGAGGGCCCTGAGTGTTTCTGTTTTGCTATAGTGGAAACCAAACAGAACTTCATCAGGAAAGGAAAAGAACAAGGTTAGGAAACAGCTGGATTTATGGCAGAATGAGAGAGGTGTTTAGTCAGGAATGAGGTGATACTGTCATCACAGTGGAAAGGTTGTCTACAGGAGAGTGGCAGGTGGCAAAACAGAGGTTGTTTTCATGGCCATTAAGCTCAGAGATTTTGGAGGCAGGCTGACATGTTGATTCAAATCTGAGAAAAGGAGCTCCAGATTAAAGGAGCTGATTTATGAGTACTCACCAGAAGGGTATAGAAAATTATATTAAAGGAAAGACACTTGTGTGTCTGTTTTCTGTGTCACAAACAACCTGGGAGAATACCCTAAGCCCTTACAGTATCAAAGCCCTGGCCAGCCCCTTGCAGAGTTTGTGTAAGACTGAAGTTTCATTTCACCTGCACATAGCATGGTTTGGGGTCCTTTTCTTGTTGAAGAATACAGTATACCATCATATTTTGACCAAAAAAAATTCATTTTATATTTCTGGAATGGGTCAAATCCTTTGCAGAGAAGTGAACAAAAATAAAGGTTATGCAATGCTAATCTGTGTTACAAAAAATGTTTACAATCTCAAGAAAGTAAGAAAAGAACATCCTGTTTTACAACACCTTCCAAGCACACTCCTGGTAACAGACTGTGAGCTCAGACACCATATTAATATTGAAAGAGGTGATGACTTTAGCTTATTCAATATCAAAGGCTAACTGAAATAAAATACCACTTTCATTCTTTATCAGTTTCACTTGTATCCATCTTTCAGTTAAAAAGACACAAATGAAAATGCACAAAGTGTTCTCTATGCTCCTACACTTTTATGATAATGCAGGTGTATGCCTAGATGTGTAGATCTGCAACTGAATTTGACCTTATTTAAAATAAAGCAGAAAATTTCAAATTGTCACTTGTTTACTGTGTCTCTCAAACAGCTGTTCTCTAGCTCCAAGCATTTGCAATGTCACCACATGTCCACATTTATACCCAAATAGCAATGGGAATTTTTTGGAATTTATAGTACTCCTACAAAACACTTTCATTTTGGTGAAATTAGCTTGTTTCAAATATAAAAAGGATCCCTCAAAAACCACTAAACCCATTTTGGACAGCTCTGTTTAGATTCCTGAGTGCTTTACCAAAGGACTCAGTTCATCCGGAGTGTGGCACAGCATTGTGCCCACAAAAAAAGCAAAGACCTGGTCATAAATACCACGCAAGGCAGTGATAATGAACAAACACCTCTCCCATCTATCTGCCATGTGAGGCGTGTTCACACTCGTAGGGTTGAGGATTGTCCTTGACCCAAGCAGACACATGGCATGACCCACTATGCTGTGAGATATTCATTAGGATCCAGTGCATTGTGAACTAGAGGGATACACAAAAACCCTGCTGCCCTTCTGATGGGACCAGCACTCTGCCCAGAACTCCCCTCATGAAGACATGCACTCTGTATTAGTGCTGGCTGTCTGCTGCCCTGACCTTCACACACCCTGGGAGCACAAATTCTGAAGGGTATAAAGCAATTAAAATGTGCTGTCTGCTCCTTACAGAATGAGAGGAAGGAAACTCATCAGGTTACAAAGAGCCCAAAAAAAGACACACATCTGCTCGTGTTGTCGTCAGCTCATGGCATGAACAGCTGGAGGATTCCCGGCTCATAGTTTGGATTGCTAACACAGGGGGATCAGCCCATGGGAATTCATGCAATAGAAAGCTGAAGGAGAAGCCTGCATTGCTACAGAGAAAAATCTAACTGCATTTATGCTCATCATTTTTGAGATCATGCAAATAGGTGATAAAATAAGAAGAAGCCTCATGGATGCTTCTCGAATAAGAACAAAGAGGCTGATGGAGTTGGATCAGGAGTCAGTTTAGCCCAGAATAATACCATCTGGTGATCAAAAAGAGTATGGTCCAAAAATGAACTTAGAATAATTTATGGGGAAAATAAAAGGACATACACTATATGGATTTATAATGAAATTATAATTAGGAAGGAAAATTGTAATTGATGACCAAAGAAAATGTAATCTACATTATTGTAATGTGAATTATAATTGGCATAAAGACATAAAACAGGGGCATGCAATGTGCATTCTGCAGACTATTTTCAAAATAGAATGTGCTATAAATTAACAACAGTTATGTGTAGGTGTCCCAACTTTAGAAAGGCTTAAAAATGCTGTTTAATATCTTTTCTTAAAAATCACAGAATTACACAATCACATAATAGTTAGGGCTGGAATGGACCTCTGGAGATCATCCAGTCCAACCCCCCGCCAAGGCAGGGTCACCTGCAGCAGGTGACACGGGAATGTATCCAGGTGGGTTTGAATGTCTCCAGAGAGGGAGACTCCACAACCTCCCTGGGCAGCCTGTTCCAGTGCTCTGCCACCCTCAATGTAAAGTTCTTCCTCATGTTGAGGTGGAATTTCTTGTGTTTTAGTTTGTGACCATTTCTCCTTGAAGTATGCAAAAATGTTCTGGTTTGTTGAAATTAAAACCTTCTCAAATATGCATCTGATATGAAAAAGTTTTTATAGTTTAAGGATGAAATTTCCACTGAAGACAGCTGATATCCTGATAATATCCAGGGGATGTTTCAAGCAAGTTTATCGGACACTTACATTCATTCTTCCACTCTTGTGTTGAAATCTCACTTCTTTTTCCACTGCTGTTTGTGAAAACTCTACTTTTCATATTTATGAGGAAAAATGATTCTAATACCTTGTCATTTTCACAAAACACAGAATTTTTGTATTTCTACACAAATTTAAAATACTTGGAAGCAACATTAATTTGTTGCTAGCGATGCATGAACAACATAAAAAAGGAGGCAATTAGTAGCTGGATGCCTCTTCCTGATTAAAAAATATCAGAAAATTTTCAGAAATATATAATTGCTCACTGGTCACAGCTTGAAAAAAAATTCTGGTTGTTTGTGGTGTAACTGCTGATAACAAGAAAGGAAACTTCACTGATGCCTCAGTTAGAAATGATTTCCAGGAAGGACACAGCTTTTTCCACTGTACATTAGAATGTCTTCCAAATACTCATAAATTTCAGACTAGGACTGTGAAAGTGCTTGATCTTCAATTGTTTAGCCATTTCTAATTTTTATTAGGGTATTAAATAAATTATGGAAGTGGTTTAGGGAGAGAAATCTATCCACAGCGTGAGTATGAGCAGTTAAGTTTACATTGTAGGTATGAATTTAAAAATGAAGTGTCTTCAGATCTTGTGTAGGAAATGAGGAAGGGAGTATAGGTATCCTATTGTAACTACAAAACTGGTGGTTTCAGGGTTTTCCATTCAGAAGACACAAATGAACCTGCAGTTAGTCATACTTCTGAGCAAGACAACTTGGAGAGAGTCAGACTGTGGTCACTCTGCTAAGCAGAAGTGTCGGGGCCTCAGGGGCACTGGTGTAAGTTGTGTATTTATTGGTGTACCTTATTCTTGATGCTCCTGTGCTGCACCATCCCACACAAAGGTCTCTGTTTCTGTTCATCAGCTCCTCTGAGCTCCCTGTTCACTTCATGGTACATAACCAGGGGGTTTTAGTCCCTCCTGCTGCACACAAATTCTGTGCACACTCCAGGCAGGACCAAGCCCCTCTCTGAACACTTCCTGTTTCAACATGACTGCCAACAGCTGTTTCTACATTATTGTTTTTCAACCAGTTTTCTTCCTTACTGTCGTTCCATCATCAAGGAGTTTCCCAAGCTTGGTTACAAAACTATCATTTGATAGAGTCAAAAGGGCAGTGCAAATCAAAATGTAAATCCTTTATGTTTTTCTTCCAACCACAAAACCTGTCCTGATACCATGGAAGAGAGGTTGGTTTGTAATCTGCTCCTCATAAACCCATGCTGACTGTAGTTTATCTCCTTGCTCTTTCCTTCTTGTTTACAAGCAAATTGATTGATGAATTGTATCACCATATATCTGGAATTGACATTAATTTGATTTGTCTGTGAAACTTTTCACTCCTCTTTTTTTTTTTTCTTTTTTTCTTTGTTTAGAACTAAGTCCTAATTTTTTCTTTTCTATGGACATGTAATACCTGATCTGCTCTCCTATGGATTTCTAAAAGCAGAATGAATGACAGTAAGGGTATCACAGACTCAACCTTCCAGCTTAGCTTTTAAATGTCAAGATAACACTCAATATAAACTCAATTCTTTCAAAAGAAATTCAGTATTTGTGTAGTTTTAATTTCTCAGTTCATCTGATTGGAACATAATCCATATACAGCTAAATAGACCAATTTTGAATAACTTTCCTTTTCCTACTCCTTTGGTGAACAGCCCTCCTGTCTTGCCCTACAAACTCAACAACCAAAAAGAAAGTAAGAGCTTAGGAGAGTTTGTTCAGCCAAGCATTATTTTAGCCTTAACAATAGAGGGGAGCTACAGCTACAATGCAATGTTTTCATCCTGTAAAAGATCCCAAGTAATTGGATTCTTTTATCGAAAGCAATTTGACCCTCCACTGTGGTATTTCTGGGTAAATAACTTCCATGCTGCAAAAAGAGTCATTTAGGCTGAAGAAACACTTTCCCACGAGCGTGCAAAATGGCAGTGCTCTGTTGCATGCTGTTGACAAATTAAAAGACACCCACAGGTTCTCTGCATACAAAGATAAAATACCATATTGAACTGCTGGGAGAAATTGTGTCTTTTCAAGTACACACTGCCACTTCAGCAGTGTTTGTTCAAAAGTCATTACTAACCTTTGGCATCTCATCTGGGCTACTGAACACTTACCACTAGGGTTGCAGTAGTATCTGAGCAATGGTAGAATGTAAAAAATTCAAGGAGTCACAACTATGAAATGGAAAGGCCAGCCAAAATCTATGATAGTCATCAGCAAAATCAGTAGAATATTTCAGAAATGTATGAAAAATACTGTGTTTATTGCTGCGCTGCAAGGAGCAATTTTATGCTGCTATCTTACAGTCAAATTAATTCTTACACCAAAGTAATTTCCACCTGTGTTTTTACCTTCAACCTTAACCTTTCCTTTGACAAGGTGTTTTGTTTGTCAAGAGAGAGATGGGATAGAGGAATCAAATTTGTTACAACAGAAAAAGTCAGTGTTTTTCTTGATGGAGGATTGATCTGTACAAACAGAGATGTAGGCCTCTAACCTGACCTCACTGTGTATGACTCCTCTTAGAGTCAGTGGAAAAAAATGGGCAATTTGCCTGCTGGGTCCTGCTGGGTCCAGCCAACGCATTTCAGATCCCCTATCTTTGGATAGGAGGGATGAGACCTGCAGCACGCCTGTCACTCTCCATAGACCATAAAGAAGTCCAGCCAGCTAGCTCAGAGGTAAATTCTCACAGGGTAGATATTTCTGTTAAGAGGAATAAACACTTTCGTAAGTCTGACAATTATCTTCTGACTGTTTGTGAACAAGAGGGAAATATCTGAAAAAGCATCTGGAATAGGTGCCAAGCTCTAGAATGCCCAAAGTAAATCATACTGTAAAAAGGTGGCTTTTTTTTTTCACTTATATTTCTCTGCTTGCTCACCTTGGATAGCTCACCATTTGTCATTCAGGCCAAATCACAGAGCGATTTCCCTGGTCAGTTCACATTAAGCATGGTGGTGATTTTGAGACAACTCAGCTCCCCCAGGCTGCATAAGGTGCTTTTTTTTTGTTGTACTGCCACAAGTGCTCCCTGAGTCCTGGCTCAGAGAGGTGTGGGGAGAGAAGAGCCTCAGCAATGTGGCTGTGGCCCTTCCCACACAGGGAGGCAGCCCAGAGACAGTAAGACAGAGCTGAGAGCGGCAGGCAAGGGAGAGCAGTCCCCCAGCCCCTGAGTGACATTTGACCATGGGGGTCAAGTCCCTGAGGTGAGAAGTCAGAAATTCAGGTGTGTTGCTCCCAATAGGAAAGTTAATCTGGTGTTGTCTCCTTGCTGCCCCAGGGTTGAAGTTACTCTATTTCCTGGGGGCATTTTGGTTTTTCCTTTTGTGTCCATTAATCTCCTTTTACATTTTGAGGCTGTAGCCCTACAGGTGAAGAAGAGGCTAGATGCACATCCGTCAGGTCTAGATCTTGATTAAAAGTAATGGTAAATCTGTAGAGTAAATTAAAGGTTTATATCCTGAATCTGTCACTGAATAGAATCCTACAAGCTATATCCGTGTTTTCCCCTGGATCTGAATCAGAAAAGCTGGCCTTGTGGTTTACCTTCCTGTTCCTGGTGTCAAGGCCAGGAAAGTGCGTATTTATGAGTTAGAGTTATCCCCTCTCCTCAAGTTCTAACCGTATTTGTTACCTGTTTTAAATAGGGAAAGATTATTACTTCATTTCTATCTAGCTGGAGACAGTCAGGAGATGCAACACACAGCAGTGGCACTTACAGCTTCAGATAGCCATGGAAACAGGAGGCTGGGAGTAGGCTAGAATTGTGCCAGAGTAACAACCAAGGTTCTCTGATTTCTCTTTCTGTGCTTGTTTTCTTGCTTAGTGAGTTCAGGAACAAATTCTGGCTGGATCTTAACACTTTAAGAATTGTGCATTTATGAAGAGAGAAAAAAGTGCTAAAAATATAGACGTAAAATCTGGGCTCCATCTAATGAAAAAAATGATGGCAACCTCTTTTACTAAAAATAAGAAAGATCCCAAATGCCCCTTTTAATGTGAATCATTGATGTT
Organism: Edolisoma coerulescens; assembly: GCA_013397115.1. Classification (NCBI taxonomy): domain Eukaryota; kingdom Metazoa; phylum Chordata; class Aves; order Passeriformes; family Campephagidae; genus Edolisoma; species Edolisoma coerulescens. The sequence continues at coordinate 2,190,026 of VWZW01002309.1, forward strand.
TATGCAGTTGATGATGTTTAGGCATTATAGTAAGATATACAGTTCATTGGAAAATACTGTTGGTATTACTGAGGGTATACCTACATGTCTCACTGCAAGCTCCATCTCCCTTTCATATGAACGTTATGCGGCTATGTTTTTATACATGCAACATCCTCTACAACAGCATTCTGATTTTCAGTGATGAATTTCTCTTTTTTCTCTTTTTTTTTTAGTATTTTAACTGTTTTTTCAGAGTCAATGTTGACTCAGCATTTAACATCTTACTGATGTTAGTTTCAATAATGCTTGTCATATACTTAAAAAATTAATAACATTAAAAGTCTTATAAATTCTTGTCTATAAAAATTGAATTTTTTTAAATTATCTTGAGAATTTTGTATCTATCATAAAAATGGGCTATGTAGATTGTTACTGTAGGTCCTGGAAATTTGACTAATAGGAAAAGAAAACATAACTTATACCTCAAAATTTTTTTTACAAACTCTAGAATCAGTATAAATGTATTTTCTGGCCTCAGATGTAAAATGACTCAAAGGCCAGATATTTTTCATGAGGCTCTGGTCCTACAGTGATGGCTTTGGCTCCTTCTGCTTTACACCCATTTTTTTTAATGTAGTGGAAGCCTGTTTACACCTGAGGTCTAAAATGCATCCACAGAGCGAGAAAAGAGAAATATGCAGCAAGAACAGGCACCTCAGCAAACTTAAATCTTTCAGAGGTGGAAGTCCCCATATGACAAGGAACATTTGGTGATACAGAGTGGGTCTGCCTTTGTTTGCTTCCCAGGGATGCAATGGTGGCATAGAAAAAGGACAGGCTTGTGCACATTTCCCCCTGAGACGTACACTGATAGAAAGCTATTAAATTAGTTCTAGCCCAAAACATAAGGAGGAAGGGAGCCTAATTCTGTGTTTAAAGCTCTGGTGATATTTTTCCAGGGCTGAGAACATAAAAGTTTTTTTTTTTTTCAGTTTACTCAGAAACTTCTGAGAAGTTGCAAATATTGGCTGATATTTCTTGAATATATATTTGGTATATTTCCATGTAGTTTGTTTTTGAAGGGAGTGCAAATCCTCTATGGATTAGCTATGGAGAAAAAATGGCAGTGAGGTTTTGAACTATTTGTCCATTGTTTCTGAAGTATTCATCTCCTTCAGTGCCTAGGCCAATTCTTCTGCCATGGCTGCAGATATAAATCTCCACTGTCACTGGAGCTAGACTGGTGAATAAAAGCAGCAAGTAGGGAGGGGAAATAAAGCCTGTCCACTGGAGCTGAAATTGAGTCCTTTTCTTTCTCCTTATTTGGTATTTGTAATCTCAATTCTTAAATTCAGTGTAACAGAGCACATTACAGAAGGGTCAAGAAAAGATATTTTATGATCTTCAAATGATAAGTAATGAAATAGAGAAAATTACACCCAGAAAAGAGACTCTCAAGCTGGAACAAGCAGGTCTTTCTCTTTCCAGTAGTCATCTCATTTTTTTACTTGGATATCAATTTATAAAATTCATAGCAACATTTTAGTACAGATTGTAAGATCATTTAAAAAAAATTTAAGTGTATAGGAAAAAGTAAAAGTAGAAGCACTTTCCCAACATAAAAAGGAGAGACCTTGTAAGATTTCTATCTGCATGTAGCTGTCTCTATGCTGAGTTCTTCTCCATGGAGAGGAGCCAGGGCTGGTGATGCTGAGAGGCCTTGTGCAAAGCACGACAGAGGAAAAAGGCCACGCACTCCCCATGACTCAGCTCATCTTCCTGATCTAAATGTCCTCTTGCTATAGTCACACCGTTTAATTTTTCATTACTCATATCAAGAGACATCTGAGATTGCCAAGAGAAATTTAAAGAAAAGGAGATTTTCAAATTAAAAAACCGTATAAACTTAAAAAATATTAGGAGTAGCAGCAGTCTATTAATAATGTAGAATGAATTCCAGATCTCTCTGAGAGAGTAAATGTTACCCACTGTACATCTTCATTGCTCAAGCCATAAAATCAGGATAATTTCATAGCACTTCAGACAACAAATATTAGTCTTTTCCTCAGGAAATGTTGAGTAGCACTCTGCAAATAATAAGGGCAGTTAAAAGAAAGTCACATAACCCAAGCAACCTGGGCTTAACTTCACCGTGTTGTCTCTGGAGGTTTTGTCACAACCAGTCTTCTTTGCCTTATCAGCACATTTCCTGCTTAGATAAGGAGCTTTTTGGGTGAGTGTCTTCTTGTCATTCCCACCTGGTCACACAAGGCTGCAATGTGGATATTGGCTCAGGTGGTAGCAGAAAGCCCTGCTGAGACTGCAGCAGAGGGGCTTTGCCTGTCCCAGAGCCCACCCAGCAGCTGGAGCAGAGCCGTGGGCTCGGTGCTGGGCAGTAGTTTTCTCTAGCCAGGCAGTCCTGGAGAGCACAGGAGCTGACACCTCCAGGCAAACACCGTTTGTCATGAGTTGAGGAGTACCAGAAATGCATTACAGAGTTTATGCACTGGTTAAATGTGAAAGAAGCTATGTACAGACCTGAGAAAGATGTGCAAAAAATATAGCATTTGGTAACAGATGGCCACTTGAAAGATTTATTAAGCCTCCCCCAGCCTGGAGAAGAGAAGTTGAAATACACTTAGTCAGGTTGATGGCAAAAATTTCATGGTCCCAGCAGGTTAGGGCTTCAGTTTCTGGGAAGAGGGCTGTCACCCACTTGTCCCTACTAGAACATAGTACTGAGCTTAGCAAAGTTAATGTGTCACATACCTTGTGTCATCCTTCTTGATTTCATCTGGCTCCTTTGAATCTGTCTCTCCCACGCCTAGTACAATTTATCTCTACTCTCCAGGGAACTGTTTTATGTTCCCTCCAGGTCCTATGTAGGGTGTCCCTCTGCACTTTCTGTCTGCATCATACTCTCCAGAAATGCTCCTGCAGATGAAGAATTGCCTCAGTTTCATGAACGGGCAGAAAGAGAGGTTAGGGCATAGGACCTGGAAGTGTGGCTCTGTCCCAGATCTGACCTGTCTTCCTGGCATCCAGTTTGGGATTTTCCACTGCCAATCCAAGCACAGTATTTTGAGAGAAAATTTCTTATCTCTCTTCCTAGCTCCTCTCCATTCCTGCTCTCTCTTGCTTTTAACAATTTCATTTCCCTGCCTGTCAATTATTCTTGCTACTTGGGTGTTACCTGAAGTCTCTTTCAGTTCTCACATCAAGACTATGCAAGACTCTTCCACACATTTTTTCAAAGATACCGCTTTCTCCAGGGTCTAAGCTGTCACCTCACATCTTAAGCTAAAGCAGCCTTTCTACCCTCATCCATTCAGAATCATCCCAACCTGCCATATTAACAATAGCAACCTTGTCTTTGTAAATCCTCACTAACCCTCCAGAGTACCAACATCTGCTTTCTTCTCAGGGTCTCCTTCTGTGATCTATCCCTTCCCATCCTCTATAAAAATAAACACTCTTCTTTGGCCTGAATACCAACCTCCCACCAGCCTTTCATATTTTATAAAACTATTAGTTTAATTTTTTTTCCTATTCTAGTATTTGGAAAAGACTACCTGGCAAAAGTATTTTGTTATTTCCCTTCAGATCCTACTTCAACATCTTCCTTGGCTGTAAAATCTACAAAAATTGAGAAGTACACTGGTCCTGTGCTTCTACCACTGCAATGCTGATTAATATTATCTCCTGAAGTCCTTCTGCACCTCTATGGACCTGCATTCGTCTGGGCTCTCAGACTGTAGATCCAGTGGGTTAGGAATTAGGGCTTTATTCTGTGTTTGTCTGGTACTGCAATGTGTGTTCAGAAAGTAATTGACCCCTGTGTCAGTATCTTATCAATGCAATTCCAAAAAGGGCACTTTCACTCCATCCCCCATCTTCAGGGTTTTTTGTTGAAATTAATAGCTGAGCGAGACAACTACTAAAGCAAGAACTGAAAGTGGAGTTCTGTAGTGCTGCCTCATATTGTGTTAAAGAACAAAAGACATGTTATTCAATTAATTTTCCTACTGTGAAGTAAGATAGGTACACCTAGGCCAGCACTGGAAGTTAATTCTCCAATCGGTCTTAAAAGCTTCCAACAATACCACTTACCCAAATGAGGATATTCTACAATAAAGTGCTGAACTATTGTCCCTTCATTTCTATTAATATCAAGTTTGATTCTCTGTTTCTGCAAAATTACGCCAACAGCAACTTTTCCTGTCTCCTTCAATTGGCAAAACAATTCATTTTATTGTGGTTTCTGCAAAGGGTTTTTTTAATACATTTAAAAATGGTCTTTGTTCTCACCAGAAACAATAGATTTTTTTTCGGTCTTGCTTTATAGGTTACATTCTGCAGTTCTCTAGTCTAAATTGTTTCTTTCTTCTCTGCTATGTTGCTCTTTTACTAAATTTGATGTTCAGAGTAGAACCCAGTGGTTTGTTACTGACCTAACCAGTATTAAGTAAATAAGTAAATGAAAACAACTACTTCCTGTAATAACTTGTATATTAATACATCCGGGAATGTCATTAGCCATTTTAAAGGCAGGATCATGTTGCTAATTCATATTCAGCTCATGATATACAATGCCCCCAGGACCTTTTCTGGCAGAGTTGCTGCTTCACCAGTTATTCCTCATTTTGTATTTGTGCGTTTGATTTCTCCTTGCTAAGTGTATCACTTTGCACTTGTCTTTATTGAATTTCATCTTATTGATTTCAGGTCCTTCAATTTATCAAGATCATTTTGAATTATGATCCTGTCCTTTGAGGTGCCGACAACCCCTGCTAGCTTGGTAGCATGCTCAGCTTTCATAAGCATACAGTGTATTTTATCATCCAGATCATCACTGAGAATATTTCATAGACTCATATTCAGGACTGACCCCACTGGAAATGCCCTCCCATATTGGCAGTGAAACATCCACTCTTTCATAAGGGTTTTTCAATTAGTCTTGCATCCATTTTAAACCACTATTTTCTTGACCATGTTTTCAAATATTCTTATGAAAATATTGCCTGAGATGGTCAAGGAAAAAAATAACTGGCAATATCCATTTTCATGTGAAGCAAAGTTTCAGAAAAAACTCAAAACTTCCCAATTTAAGTGGAATGAATTAGGAAAAAAAAATTAAAGGTCAGGAAAGAATCAGAAGCTGTAGCCTGTTGCAGCCTGTTGGGAAGATTGAAAGAATAATTAAGCTATCAGATAAGCTGACAAGAGCATTAAAAATTTAAAGAAGTTATAGTGAAATTAATGCATTTCTGAGATTCCATGCAAAATCCAGCTTTGTGGAAGGGATAACAGAAAATGTTCAGCTTCTTGATTAGATGTAAGATAGAAAGAATCCAGGCATTAATCTAAGTGAGCTTTACGACTTATAAATAAATATTTTGTCATTGAAACTAAGCACTTCTGAAAACATACATAGTCGCATTACAGTACATGAGCTTTTAAAGGGGGATGAAGTGTTAAGTAAAGATAAGTACAAGGAAACTCCTTGACATTTCGCGGAGCCACAGAAATGGCCACAAGAAAGCCCTCAAGCAGATTCACAGAAAATAGTCCTGTCTGGGCCTGGTAGGTCACCCAGAGCATCCCCTGCCTCGGAGCAAGATCTCCATCTAAACCTGTTCTGAGAGATGTTAGTCTGACCTCTTCCCAAAACCCTCCTATGCTGGAGTCTCTTTGGGATCTGCCAGCAATTGACTGCTCTGCTTCACCAGCTCTAAAATTGTAAAGTTTTTCCTGAGGAACGCAAATCCCTTTCCTTTCTGTAATTTCAGCCCACTACTTTCAGTCCCAGTCCCAGCAGACAAGAAGAGCAATTTGGGCTGGATGCAGCTGCCAGCCCCTACAGTAGCTGTCAGCACTGTGCCTTTCACCAGCACGCTGTCAGGAGGAGTGCTGAGCGTGGAGTGGGGATGAAACACATCATCACGGGGGCACAAAGCTCTGCAGACTGGTGAAAAACACTGCAGAAGCTCCTATTCTGGATCACCTCAGACCCAACAACTGAAGCAAATTTGATGACATGGGAACAAAATCTTCTTTATTCTGGTCAAAATGAGACATGCTACAGTACAGGAGTAGACAGCATTTTTTTTCATGTGGGACATTATGCTGTGGTGAAATCTCATTTTTCAGTGTCTTATCATTGATCCTTCCTCTTGTTATTTCACCATGGCAACATTTTGGTCCCATTACTGAGTATACAATTAAGATTTCAGATTTCTAATTTCAGACTGCAGATGCACTGATGGATATGAAGCACCCACGCCTGAGATGTATTATGTGTGCTACACAGGCAGATCCTCTGCAGCACAAACGTATGCTTGCTTTTCCACCAATTACACTGCCACAGTAATGTTTTCCTCAAGCCATGGATCAACCAGAAGAGAAGTGGAAGGCAGTGAGGCAACGAGAGAGTGGGGGTAGCAGCAGAGAGGCAGCTGGGGCAGGAGGGAAGGTGTGGATAAGGGTAGGGGTAAGTCAGGATGGTGAATGAGGACAGGAGAGTGGGAGCGGGTCCTGAGAGTGCAGAGCAGAGATTGAGCAAGTCAAAAGAGTAGAACATGAGATGGAGTCTACTGGGAACTCGGTAGGATGGAAAGGAGATGATGGGGGCAAGGTAAGAAAAGCCTCCATGCAAGTGTTAGAGAAAAGGTGGCATGTGATAAGAAACATGATTAAGAGACTGGGTGGAGGAGAAACACAGAGGGAGCAAACAGTTTGGGTGGAGGGAGGCTATCAGGTAATGGAACAGACTAGGGAGGTAAAGAGTGACAACTTTCTTCTCCCAGTTGTAACCAGAAATCAAATGTTACCAACATCTGAGTAGCCAGAATCTGTCTAGTCATCTGCATCTTCAACCTGAGATAATTGGAGATGATTGTGGCAGGCTTCCTCAAATATTACTACACTTATGAAATATAACTCTTTGCAATTTAAAAATCAGCCACACATCTTGAGGGACAAGCATTATCCTGAGTGTTTGTAAGATACGTGGTTGGCAATAAGACTGTTTGCAGAGAAAGAATTTCCTCTCTGCTTGAATTCTCCTTTATCTTACAAAAAAAAAGTGAAATGTAATAAAATGTATCAGAATGCATGAAAACTAATCACATAGCTTCTTATTTGTATTCAGCAACCAAATCCTTCTGAGGGAGCAGTTATTAAGTGCACAGAATCCCATAATGCTCTTTAAATATCATGAGCAGGAGCGGCAAAGCACAGGGGAAGTGAAACTGCTGTCTCATGGCTCTCTCTTGTTTTATCAAGCCAGTGCCCAGTGCACATTGTGGTTGTGGTGTTTGAATTGTGCCTGCTGATCCTTGGTGCCCATGGGGAAGACAAGCAGGCACCAGTCAGTTCTAGGGGAAGTCTGGTTTGTCAGTAGTGTGGCCACTTTCAGACAACACTTTGGAAAGCAGTTTATTTCAGTCTCACTATGGTGGGATCACTGAGTGATAGGGAAGGTTGTAGACAGAAAAAGGAAGGCCGGGAAAAAGAAAAACCAGGAAAAAAAAAAGAGCAATACTCTTCCCTTTTTTCTTTTTTTTCAATACCAAAACTCAGGTTCCTTTAGTCCAGACAGGAGAGAAACATAGGACCTTTGGGGTCAGTGATGTCCATGACTTCCTGCCTGACTTCCACTTAGGGGGTTTTTACTCTGAGGTTCACCTTTTGCCACTTGCCATGGCCATCTATTTTACCATGAACCATTGTGATGCCATCGCATTTCCGTGAGACAGCCTAGTCCTTGATCCCTCACAGGCTTATGACCCCACTTGACTCAGCAAGAAACATCAAGTCTCTGCCTCTGTGCTGGGGGTAAGGAGCCAGAAGCTCTCCAGCTGTGGTTTGGGCCCAAGAATCTGAACTGAGCTTGGGAGGACAGGGGACCAGGACACCTCCTGGGGCACTGGAGTGGTCACCACTGCCTTGGCCACTTTTCTCTTGAGCTGAAGCCAAAGAACCATAACGAATGTACTCTTGCCTGTGGCAATCCCCAGGGTGGGCAGGAGGCCATGCCCCATCCTGAGGGTGCTGGTGGACCCCTGCACCCCTCTAAAGTGTAAAGGCCTCTGAGCAGTGGGGTTAAGGTTGGTGAGGGACACACAAGGCAAGGATGGGGCACACCATCCCTGGAAAGGCTGCCTATGCCTTAAGAAGCAGCAGAAGAGTATTTGCCCTCATGTTTCAGCTTTGTGGGAGAGAAGGATCAAGGGCAGGCAGCAGCACTGGGATAGTCCCTGGTGCAGTGTGAGGGGGCTGGGTCATGGCTCCTCATGTGTGCTGTGGGTAAGAAGCTGACAGCTGTCTGCTTTGATAAAGCTGAATTTCATAAAGGAGCCATCTTTCTCCAGGTTACTGCCCTGTATATGAATGTGTCAACAGTAGCTAAGAATCTTTTGCCTTCCAGACATAAGAAATACTAGGGCTCCCATGTTTTTATGCTTTTAAAAAGCCAAAATCAATGCATAAAAGAAAGCTGCAATCCATGGAAATTACTGCCCTGAATTTTGTGTCCCCATATCCTAGTAAACTTAAAGGCATACAAGAGCCTCTTTTGAGGGGAGCAGGGAAAATCCAAACAAACAAGCAAGCTCATAGACTGCCTAGATGTGAATTGCATTTTCTTTCTTCTCCTTGATTTTGTGAAAACCTGCTTGCACCTGAGAAGAGGAATAGTCTATCTTCAGCTGCCCTATTTACACGACAAGAGTGTGACCAAGAAATCAATGCACTTAGCAGAAGAGAAAGGTACCTTGTAGTAACTAGGTCATAAACACTCTATCTCTCTTTTGCCTTGAAGCCCTGCTCTTCTCTTTTTTATTTTGTGTTTCAGTACAAAAATACATTGCTCTTTCAAAAGCTCCATTGCCAAACTTCTCCCTAATGTGAGCTTTTGTTTTCTGACCACTGGTGCATTGACTTACAGGATGGGTATACAGTATGTAGTGTTCACCAGAGAATGAGAGTAACAGAAACTATCAAGGCCTTGTCTTGCAATATCCCCTCCTGCAAATAATGCAAATAAAATATAGTTTTTATTATTTATGTTGAACATTTAATCAAGCATCAGATAACCCTTATCCATGTTTTATTATTGATGTTTTATTGATAAATGTGATAGGTACTTTAAAGGGTTCAACACACATATTTTAGTGATGCAAGCTAAGATAATGTGGATGAGGAGAAAGGCACCTTGACCTGAAAAAGAACAAGCCACCTTGCAATTCTCCCGTTTTCTTTTGTCTCCCAAGAGGTTTTGCAGCCCCAGTGCCAGGCAGTAGGTGGGTCTCAATTCTGACCACTGTGACGTTTTTGCCCCCCAACCCCACCATGATCATTCCTCGTTGTGTAACTGCCATTACTGCAGGTACGGCACGGTCCCATGAAATCCTCCATGGGCAGTGAGACAGGTAAACAAAAATACTCAAGTTATTCCATGTTTTGATTATTCCAATCATCTCAAGCAAGGGTAGTGGTAAATAGTGTGATAATTAAATCCTCAAAAGGTATTAAGTCAAACACTGCTGCATAGGACTGCCGTGGCCTCAAAATGCAGCAGCGCTGAGAACAGAGATTAAATGGCACTTCCAGAATGTTACAAAATGAAATTCATTTTTGCAACAGGAATGCTAATGGGTCTGAGCAAATGTAATCACAAATAAGGACAGTTAGTGCAAGGGGAGACATGCTTTGCAGAAGTAATGACAAAGGAGAAGTTAAAGTTAATGGGCAGCTAATGAGATAGGAATCAGCAACAAGGCTGAGCTGAATTGACAAGCACTGCTCCTTTGCCCACATAAACTCTTGGTAATTCCAACAGTAATTCCAACAGTAATTCCAACTTTCCTCAGAGGCGTGTCTTGGATGGCAGGAACAGCACTCTGGGTAGAGTTACAGGATGTTGTAGTTCTTAACAGCACAGCCTGACCATTGCCGAAGTCAGGATTTATGGGTGGGCAGGGAGGAAGAGGAGGAGGAGGAGGAGAAAGCTGCTATGTCCTAGAAAAGGTTTGACACAGAGTGAGCATCCCGACAGATGGCACACGGGTGTCTGAGAAGCCAGGAAGCCTGAGGGGAGACCTGTTGGTTCTGGGGAGTATGGAGGGGATGGGTGAGGGCACAGCAAGAAAGGGAGGACAAAGAGTAATGATGTGGTGGTTCTGGCTGTTAGTCCTGATGACATGCTGCTGTATTGTGGGGCTTTTTCATTTATTCTAAAGAACAGAGAACAATAATTAAGAAATGCAGAATTGCCGCCTGGCTCAAAATGTTGCTTTTACCTAAGCTGTAAATTCCAAAGGGAAAAGCCTTTCTCCAGTTTTGGTGGAGAGAATGTGTTTCTACATAAAAGTTCCCAGGTATCAAAAGAAGCAGACACATGTACACGCACACTTTTTGAGATTGGTATAGTTTATGATTAAGTGCAGGCAAGCTGTTCTTATTTTCACAGTGGAGGCTATAAATGAGAGTCCTGCAGTTCAGTGAGGGAAACTGTATTTTAAAGTTTCATGTGTGAAAGATCTGAGGTATTTTGACACCCACTTCCCTTAAAACCTTCTCTTTTTTTTAAAGGAAAAATATTTGTTGCTGCTGAATTCATCATACATGACAGGAGTTTGTATAAACTTGCACAAAACAATTTTTTCCTGGTTGATGCCATTAATGGAAAAATTCCACTGAAAGAGGTGAAGTAAATTTTGTGGCTAAAAATAATAAAGTAAATTCAGACATGAACGATTTCAAAGAGTACTGCAATTATAAAATATTTAAATATGGATTGTTTTGAAAGAATGTGTTGTCTGCAGTAATTCTACCAGTTGCATTTCTGACATGGGTTTTTTTGGAACACTTATGCCATGTGGTACACTGGCTTAATACGAAGTGTTTATGTGCCAGTGCTGAAAACAAGGAAATTATCAAAAGTGGGGCTAGATAGAAGGTACTTTCTCTGCATCTAATGCTTCCTGAAGTTTTCTGTCTAGACCTTCAGAACTTCATCTTGATCTCTCTACCAACTTAAACAACAGCTGCGTAACAGCATTCCTGGATCAAATGAAGCACGTTGAGCAAACTGACAGAGGACAGATGAACTCTTGTATCTGCGAAGATCAGAAAGGAGACCAGGAAAGTCAGTCTATAGAATTCTTCATCTTGTCTGCTATAGGAGATGGACTTCCAGGGTTGTCATTGTTTAGGCAAGACTTTTTCACCCCCATCAGTGTTACGGCCTCCATTTTCTGCTCCTGCTTATTTGAATCAGTACACTCCTGCAATCAAAGAAAAAGGATTTGATTTACACCAGCTATGGAGCCCTTGGACATGTCCTACAGAGATCAGCAAACCAATTCCAAAGCCGAGGAAGTTATAGACCCCTGGTCTGTCCCAAAGCATATCTTTGATGTTCAACAGAAGCTTTTACCCCACTGACATAATGCATTTGTCAGAGCATTAAGTCTGTGTTAAAAGGAAACTCTTTCATACCAAAGCGGTCAGCACTGTCATTTCAGTTGCCTTTAATGACAAAAATACACAATGTGAGGCCAACCCTATTTTAATTTCATAACTGCTGACTCTGAAAAGTCACTATTCTCTGGCCTTTTTTTAGAGTGTTTTCTCCCATAATAATTACAGTTTGGTTAACAGTATAAATTATCACTTGCTTAAAGCTGCAAATTACAAGTTATGCACTCCCCAAGCCTGCTTTGCCTAGAACACTTCTAGATTAAAAGAAAATCCTCATTTCTTCTACCACTGTTGGTGGGGACACAGGGAAAGAAGAATGTTCCTTTCATCATAGATTTCAATGTGTGGTAAATCCTTTCACATCTCAATATTATAAACTGTATCATAACATATCGATCGCAATTCTTGGTGTGTTTTCACACTGAAAACTCTTTTCCTTTGGGTTTTGGTCTTGTCTGGCTTTAGTACTTAATGATTTTTCAGGTAGGGTTTTTTCATTAATTTTAATCAAATACAACTTCATGGCAGGAGATGGAGAAATTCACTGCAATATCCATGTCAGTCACAGTATCTCTCTCCTCAGCCCCACGGTGAATCTCATACCCTTGGATGTGGGCCAAAATGAGACAGGAAGGGCACATGGCTCTCCAGTTGTCTGACTGCAGGTCTGTGCTGCAGGAAGTCTGCACAAAATGGGACTTCAAAGTGATAATCATGTAAATTAAATCACTGTGTATCTTTTCTCATTTATAGTTCAATGGCATTGAAAATGTTGCTTTTTAGTTACTAGTAATTAGTCAAACTTAACTGCTCAGTGAATTTGACTGTGGACTAAAAGTGCCAAGGAATACTCAGATAATACAGTGACTTACTACAGCTACTAAAAAGAAGATAAAACATGTAAGTAAAGTTCACTGAGGGAATATTCTCTTCAAGAAACATATGTACATTATGAATACCTTTAAAAAATGTTATCTCTTCTAGTAAAATATCTGAAAGGCAGAAAGTAGCTCTATGAGAAAACGGTGAAGTTGTTCTCTGCATAAGGCAACACTCAGTTCCTGGTAGACTACAGAAAGGGTTTATACACTTGGCAATACTGACCAACCATCCAAGTGGGCAGCTGTTTGGCAGAGGAGCCATAGACCTCTGTCAGCAAAAATACCCAAAACTTTTAACAGTCTTCCAAGCATAGCGTACAGAAGTGGAAACCACCTGGCATAGAGCACGCAGCTGTATGATATTATTATATATAATTATTATTATATCTTTATTATTAACAGAGCACAGGTGCTGGCTGATGTAGAGCCAGCCTTTCAGAGCCAGCTAGTTTTCTGGAGGACTTTAGTTAAGAGAACCAAAGCTGTTCTGGCTGTCACCAGAGTGACTGTTTTCTTCTGGTTGTTGTAGGTCTGTGCCAGAAAAGTAATCACCTGGAAATTCCAGCACTGACTTTAAAAGCCTGTGAAGTGTCTCCTCTTTCCTCCCCCAATAAAAAAGTCTTTGTTTCTTTGTATTGTCATTTCTATTAACAGGTGTTTAAAGTTAAATATGCACTTCTCTAAAAACAACAACAACAACAACAACAACATCAAAACAACAACAACAACAAAAGACATTTTGAAGCAGTACTTAGCATTTTCTGTCCGTATGTGCTGCTTTCTATACAGCCTCCATGCAGTTACCATAGCCTGCCAGCCTAAGAAGGGTGACACTTCTAAGGTTGAATCCCTCAAGAGGAGGATGCTACTCAATTGCCAAGACTCAAAACTTTCCAGCATCTGGTTTATAACCTCCTTGGACTAACAGGTTTCTGCAACTGCTCCTCAAGCCTTTCACACCATTACAGTATGTTTTTCACGAATTTCAATATTACTTTCAGTACAGCTCAAACTTAATCCATCCTGAAATGGAAACAAGTGCATGATTAATCCATTCAATGATTTCACTGCATTATAATAAAAGCTGTTCATTAGTCCAATATTTGCAGATGAGAATGCACTTGGCACAAGCAAATTATTTACTTAAACCTTGCACAGGTACCAGTTAATTTGTGATTATAACATGCTTTTGCTGCATGTACAAAAGATAAATGAGGGAAGAAATCCTTTTGCAAATATTGGAGTGTTCTGACTTCATTAATATATCCTCAAGTGCATTTTTAAACTGTTTAACCAGCAGAAGCATCTTTAACTTTTCTCTGGTGCTTTCATATTGGACAATGTGTCCCATCTTAAAAGCAAGTAATTACATGCCACAGCATCCAAACTAAATAAATGAAGTTTCAAGTACCAGATCTGGGAATAGTTAATCCATTTCCCCTAGCTTGTATCCACACACTTCCTGTGCCTGTGAAAACATACTGTCCAAGTGACTGAGAATATAAGAATCCATCTTCTCACGGAGAGAAGAACTCAGAAAAACCTTTCAGGATCTGAGAATTTAATTCAGTTAGTGCTTTTAATGTTTACCTTATTGCAACAGTAAGAACTACCTCATAAATAAGTTGTTAAAACAAAATGTCCCTTTTAGACTTCATTTCCTCCACACTCTTTTATCAGTTGACAGTGATCAATAGATAAGCTTTCCACAGCAGGGCTGAGGACTACAGATGTTATTCCTAAAACCTGTTGTTAAGACATTTCTTGTGTCAGTGACTGACAGCAGCATGGTCTTGAGCGGAAGAACAAAGAAGACCACAGTGCTCTAAGCTGCCCTGAAAAGCTGGTTTCTTCCATGTGCCCCACTGCTCCTGCCCCAGAGGAGTATCTGTATGTGTCAGTCAGTGCAACAGGCAGGTTGGATTTCTATTTACAACAGTTCTCAAAGCCTCTTGAGAGCATTAGCTAAAGTCTTCCAAGACATCCCAGATTCAGGCTTCACTGCTTTTCTCCATTCTAATCTGAAGCTGGGGCTTGCTTTCTGACCTCCAAAGAGATTTAGGTATGTACATGTCTACATCCCACGAAAAAATGAGGCTGAGGCATCAGTGTCACCATGGCCACCGGATACTGATACATGACTTGTGACAGAGGGAATCTTTTATGCCATACTTCTTTCACATCTCAATGAACTGTTAATTATTCCTTAATTCAGTTAAGAGAACAGAGTTCACAAAATCATCTGGCAAAGTGTTTCTGAGAAAAGGCACGTGTCACAGGATTATGGACCGTCTCTGCTAACAAATGGCTGAGTGGGCTCTGAGCTTTCCTTGAAGAGATCAAATTACATGTTTGTGGCTGAAATGGGAATCAGAAGATTTCTTCAGCTGAGGGAGACAGTACAGCATGTTTTAGTTTTCTCATTATAATATAGATTTATGAATCTTCACAGGCACAGGAGTGACAGAATGAAGAACCAAACCAAGTAAAACTGCTTTTTAACGTAAAGTACAAATTTCCTTAATTGGATGCTCTGTAGATACATGGATTTTAGGGCTTTTGGAGGAAAGATGTTTGACCACATGTGAGGCTTTTCCACGGTTTCATTAAATAAATCACTATTTCTTTAAGATCAGCAGAGGTGAGTGGGCAGCATTAGACATCACTACCATAATAGTCAGCTTCATTCAATTTTATTATGACACAACCCACCTTTTGCATAATGGCAAGGTGTAAGGTAGCTGCAGTAGTAGATTATTGGTGCCACACTCTACAAGCTCCAGCTTGGCCAATTCTTCGCTTTCATTCTGGAGTTGCAACATATTGATGAAAATGGCTACATAAAATCTCCAAACAAGCTAATTTTCACAGTAGGTTGAAATGCTTACACAAGTAAAAAGCATATTGATCCTCATGCCCGTCCCTTCCACTGTAACTGCTGCAGTTTGAGAGTTTGATGAACTGCGAAGCTTTTGCTTTGATTTCCTTAATAGTCTCTAGAAAAGGCAGAACAGCAGAACAATTTATCAGCTGTGCCTGTGAGAGGAAAGGAATCACAGTCACTCCATCATATTGGAAGATATTAAGTGGTGAGGAAAACAGGTGTTTAAATTTGGATGATAAAATTTTTATACTTAGGCCTATCATTTATAATTGTATTTGTAAGTCATCTGCCACCCGGGAGTTTATAATCTGATTTGCCTCTAGGCAGGTATTTTTCAGCCTGCTCTGTCTGAAAGGCTTCCTTGCTAGGAGAAACCCTTGTCGTTTAACAGCCCATGGGAAGGGTGCCAAAATGTTATATATTCATTCATAGACTGGAAAAAAGTTAATAGCAAAAAATTAGGCCTCTTTTCATGTGCTGCTGGTGAAGGATAGACAAATTTTAGGCATATTTGCATGTGTGTTGGTCTGGTTTTTTCCCTGTTAGGTGGAGTATTACCAGCCACTGGACCACAGGTGGAAAAACACTACCCTAGTGACACCAAGTTACATACTGGTTATAGAAATAGAAATTATGACAAACGGTGGGAGCAGAATGGAGGAAAAAGGCAAATAAATTGTTTTATTATGGCGTTTCTCTTTCCTTTCTGGTTGCAGTCAAGTATTGGGTTGAGACAGAGTGCTGGTTCATCACCAAAGTCTACCCTGGGCTAGAAGAAATTGCCAAAATTAGGAATTGTGAAATACTCCAAAGGTAATTGACAGTAATGTGTTCCAGAATAAATGCATGTTGAATTTACATCTTCAAGCTTATATTTCGCCTGACTTTTGTCCAGGATACAGGGAAAGAGCATTGCACTTGACTTTGTTCAGGAGTTCTGTTTTCCTACTTTAAGAACTAGGACCATCATTTATTTACTTTTAATAAAAGATAAAATTTCCGAGAAAATATCAAAACATGATGTATTACCTGTCAGTATTTTGCAGGATCTGAAACTTACTAAATCCATTTAAATTTAAAGAATAGCTGTAAAATTTTGCTTCTTTCATATACAAATGAAAAGGTTGAGAGGCTGAGTCCAGCACAGTCCAAGTCTCTAGCCTCTTTTAATTTCTTTTAGATTTATGTAGAAATGTCTCCACTAATATGGACTTTTTTTCTTTCTTTCTTTCCTTGGGACCCATCTTCAACCTTAGACCAGGCTGTATTGATATTTTTCACAAGGCTTATTTTCTCAGGTTACAGATCAGGGTTTTTTTGCAGTAAATAATAAAGTTTACACAACAGCTGTCCCTGAAACAGACTGAAAAAGGGCAGGTTTAGGTTGGATATAAGGAAGAAATTCTTTACTGTAGGGGTGGTGAGGCACTGGAACAGGTTTCCCAGAGAAGTGGTGGATGCCCCAGTCCCCTAAGTGTTCAGGGCCAGGCTGATGGGCCCCTGAGCAAGCTAGTCTGATGGGGAAGGTGTCCCCACACATGGCAGGTGGGTTGGAACTAGATGGTCTATGAGGTCCCTTCCAATCCAAACCATTCTCTGATTCTGTCAGATCTTTTGCTCTCCAGTGTGTCTCCATCCAAACCCACTTCAGGGAGAAATCAAATAAGCAGAAGGGGTATGGATAACAAAACAGGCTCTCAGTTGGCAAGCAGCCAAACAGGATTGCATTGTTCTCAGTTTTCCCTTTTCCGAACTGCTCATTAACATTGGAAGCTGGTGTCCTTATGTACCTATAAAATGGATCAGATATGCAGGGCTGGCAGGGCTCTGACCAAAACAATTTTACTTGCACAGAGGAAGGTGGCTGATGAAGGTTGTGTCTACACAGCTGCAGAGGGCGTGGCCGCCCTGGTCCTACAGCTGCTGCTTCTACAGACACTGAAGCCATGGGGTGGCTTGGCTGAGCAGCTGCCAGGGGCTGTGCTGCTCCTGGACAAGCCCAGCGGGAGAGGGAAGAAGGTGGAGGAGGTGGACTGCTCCTCATCTTCATTTCTGTTCTTCTGGGCCTGTCTGAGAAAAATGGCTGTTAAGGAAGTTTGAAGAAGCAGCATCTTGCAAAATAAAAGTATGAACACATTCCTTTTCAAAGTATTAGCATTTTATGATTTACTGACCATCCGTTCTGGAAATTTTAACAAGTTTTTACCACCAACCTTTATACTTTCTTAAGAACAAGAGAGGGAGGATAAATCAAGGAGCTGGAAATACTCCTTGAGTGTCTCTTTTAAGGATGTAGTTTTCCTTGTAACCAGATTCTGTAATGAACTACCAGGCAGATCATAAAAGTGTCATGTAAAAATCTTTCACATCTATTAATTTAATTCAAATTGAATTTGCAAGGATGATTTTTGAATTCTGAGGGCCATATAGTACTGTGACCAAAATTACAGTCGCTCTGCACTAGAGCCAGCATTCCCCAGGAATTAAATTGAAAGTGAAAAGGCATTTTTGGCAAAAGAAAACAAAGAAATAAATATCTTAAAAGGTTTTCTCTTCCTTGTCTTTTTATGAACAGAGGAAATTAAATGACTAAGAAACTCAGAATTTTTCAGTTACTATTAAAGTCAGAAAGCAAGGAAATATTATATGGGCAGAATATTGGAAAGTATCATTGTTGATACCATTTAGTGAACTGATGAATAAAAGGATTATTCTCTGAGTATATCAAAACCAATCCTTTTTTTGAAATTCACAACCCTAATAATTTCCAAAAAGTATGAGACCTCTTTAAAAGGGGCTTTAAACTTCAGGGTGGGTTTTACTTTTTCTCATGTCTTTATGCCAGATACAGAAAAATGATCAATTTCTTCCTTCCCCATTCTGAACTAGGGGTTGTGCTTGTTCATCAAGGTCCTGCTCTGCACAGTTCTGTCTCTATTTCTGCACAAAGATGGTCGCTGGCCAAGAAACAAAGTTCAGTGGGGTGACCCAGCCTCACTCATCTGTTCACACAGCTTTAGACTGTCCTACTACAGAGGAGAAAAGTGGCCTATCTTCCTAATTGAAAGTGCAATTCCTTTTTTTGTCCGGTTGAAGTAGCAAATTTGGAGTATTGCACCTCCCTTAATATTCAATATCAGTTTATATTTTTGTAAGTATTTTCATTTCAAAGGACACACGTGAAGTGAAGGATGTGATGCAGGGCCTAAATGATTCATATGAAATGATACAAGTCAGGGCTTTTCCATTGCATTTCTATTTTATGAAATTCTTTTAAAAATTAATAGTAATAAATAGTTAGATTTGGGAATACTTGTGGGGAGGTACTTGGTACTTGCAGGGATGGGGAATAAATGACAGAAGAACAATATGAAAGGTGAATAAAAGCATTTTGATTCTTAAAATCAAATTTCTTTTTGCTGTCTCAAGGTGGATACACAGAGACTAGTCATTAAAAAAGTTCATTTGCTGCAAATCAAAGCTACAAAAATCTCAGCCCGTATAAACATATGTGCCTTTTCAGAACACAGAAAAAATCCTGGCTTCTCTAAAGTCCGTGGCATTAGTCCATCTTCCATCTCTGAAACCAGGAATTTGCTCATGATTTTGATTCCCATTTGATGCCCATTTTGATTATATGCACTAATTAGTTGTCTTTACTTAATGTTTCATGGCAGGAAGCAGTAATTTACCTTTGTTTTGTGTGTGTGCTTGAATGGCACGCTTATAACTGGGGGGTTTTGTGTGTGTGTGGTACAGTTGTTTTCACTGCTCCTTGATTCTGGGAAAGGGAGGGTTACTAGGTGGGACTAGCAGGGAAAGGGGTTTGTCCTGCTTTGAAGGTTAAAAAGTGAGGTAAAAAGAGGAAAACGAATCATTATTTTACTGCTACTGTAATGATGGAGTGCCTGGGTCTTGTGGTTTGCCTTGAAGAGTTCAGTGGAGGATACCTCAGTGAAATGTAGATGTTCCTAAAGGGTATGGATTGCTTATTTTATGTGGAAAGACTGAGCTGTTCTACAACAGATAGGTGATGGGGAGTCTGGATACCATACGTGCAATTTATGTGATTTGGCAAAAGCCTGGTGACAGAAATGATCACCATGAATGTAATTTTGATCCTTTGGTCCCTTCTGGCTCAATGGAAGACCTTTGCCTTTTCTTGCTCACATCAGTTAATCTGACGTTATTCCATTCCTGTTATCCTTTTTCCTTGGAAAAAGTAGCGATTTTTTATATGACATCAAACCTTTTGTCTATAACTTTTGCATTAAAAAAAATCAATAAGGGCCCTACACTGCTCTTCACACAGTTAGGGTTCTGCAAGCACATGCCATTTGTGACTACCTTATGTGAATGTGGTACGACATGAATCTCATCCCAGTCTATACTAGTACAAGAGCTGCTGCTTTTTTCCCTCCCTAATTGTGTATTCTAGAAAAGGCTTTGCTGGAAAAGGAAAGCTTTTAAACACTTCATAAAATCCAGGGCTCTACTTCTCTAGCACCATAAACTCAGCTCTCTGCCTTCAAGACAATTCATGCACCAACAACCCCACTTTGCTCTTTTTCTGTGTCTCTGGTCACGAGCAGTTTGACCTGGCCAGGATGTTCAATCATACAGTATAATGAAAATATCTAATACAGTCATGGACATAATCCATTAACAGTCATGAAGGTAAGAGTAGTGTACAAGCTGTCTGCATCACTTAATTCATCAGAAATTACTAATAGTCAGAATCTGGGAGAAGTTGAGGAAGCAGAGTAGTGAAACGATCTAAATACGCTGTTAACTGCTTATTGTTTCTTCACTGGTGAGATCCCTTGGTAGATTGGATAAAGGTGAAAAATTTTTCTTTGGGAATGTTAGATTCCTGATGAAATTCACCCATGAGATACCAACTAGTGCATAGCTTGTTTATCAATGATTAGGCTAATGTGTAGGCAATTTGTACACCTAGACACATTTAAAAGAACAATTAATCTGTTTAGTTTCTGGATTTACTGCAGTTGCTCTAGGTATTTTCCATTCTTGTAGTAGGATTACTTTTGAAATAGGAATAATACTCTAGTTATCTTTAAAGTTGTTAAGCAACATTTCTCTTAACACACAATATCGGGCTGCTTTCCTCAAACCAAGTAGTGAAAAAGAAATCCGCCTGGGGGCATGAGTCCCGAGCAGAGTCCAGTTTTGTAAGCCTGTGAAGCCCTTGGACTCACTCAACAGTGCTCCCTAAGGCAGGTTGTTTTCTTGTGTTAAAACAACACCACAGTGGAGTTCCTTTGTTCTGTGATACAGCTTTGGTGTCTTTCAGATGGACTCAGTTGTCTGAACATAATGGCAAGGTTTTTTTTGATAGCTGGGAGCATGGAGTTCATGTTTGTTCAGGATTCAACAAACATTTTTTCTGTATAAAAAGCTGACATGTACAAGGTCTTGGAATCAGCCTTGTAGCCGACCTATGAGGTGCAGGGTCTGGCTGTCTATATAGAAAAGCACACCTAAGGACTATCAAGGTTTTGTGCAAAAATACAAGTTCTTAAAGCTTTGGCATAAGGTTTTCCTACTGACTGAGACTATTATCTATTATGAGGGAGAGAAATGCATGAGAATGGGAAATAGGGAGTGATTCAGATTCTTGCAATTAATGTCTTCTGGATTTCAGTACTGCAGGATGTATTCAAGCCAGTGCTTTCAACATTCAGTGATGGATATTCTCTGTTTTGACCCCTCCATGATCCTGTGGGAATCCCATGGGTCAGGTTGGAAAGGACCACAGTGGATCATCTGGTCCAACCTCCCTGCTTGAACAGGGTCATCCCACAGCACATGGCACAGGATTGTGTCCAGACAGCTCTGAAATATCTCCAGTGAGGGAGACTCCACACTCTCTCTGGGCAATCTGTGCCAGTGCTTGGTCACTGCACAGGAAAGAAGTTCTTCCCCATGTTCAGGTGGAACTTCCTGTGCATCAGTTTCTGCCTCTGGTCCTATTGCTCAGCACCACCAAGAAGAGCCTGGATCCATCTTCTTGACATCCTTCCTTCAGATACTTATAGACATTGATGAGGTCGCGTCTCAGTTGTCTCTTCTCAAGACTGAATAGGCCCAACTCCCTCAGCCTTTCATTGTAAGATAGAGGCTCCAGTCCTCTAATCATCCTTCTTGTCCCACACTAGACCTGCTACATGTCTCTCTTGTCCTGAGGAGCCCGGAACTGGACACAGCACTCCAGGCACACCTCACTGGGGCTGAGCAGAAGAGCAGGATCCCCTCCCTGACCTGCTGGCAATGCTCTCCCCAATGCACCCCAGGACCCCATTGGTGTTCTTGGCCCCCAGGGCACTGCTGGCTCATGGACAGCTCGTTGTCCACCAGGACCCCCAGGCCCTTCTCTGCTGAGCTGCTTTCCAGCAGGTCGGCCCCCAGCCTGTGCTGGTGCCTGGGGTTGTTCTTGCCCAGGTGCAGGACCTGCATTTGCCTTTGCTGAATTCCAGACAGTTCCTCTGCCCGTCTCTCCAGCCTGTCAAGGCCCTTCTGAAGGGCTGCACAGCTCTCGGGGGTTTCAGCCCCTCCTCCCAGCTCTGTGTCATCAGTGAGCTCGCTGAGGCCTCTGCCCCTTCCTCCAAGTCATTGATGAATATGTTAAAGAACACTGGGCCCAGTATTGAACCCTGGTGGATACCACTGGTGACAGGCCTCCAACTAGACACTGTGACACTGTTTATGACCCTCTGGGATCTGTCATTCAGCCAGTTCTCAGTCCACCTCACTGTCCACTCATCCAGTCCATGCTTCCTGAGTTTGCCTATGAGGATACTGTGAGAGACAGAATGACTTTCTGAAGTTTAATTAGGCACTTTGGGGAGTGTGTGCATGAGAAAAATATTTTGATCTGTTTTAAAACTGTGGCCTGATGATTTCAGAGCTTGTTCTGTAAAAAATACTTCATAATCATTTACTTTTCACCATTTCATTCAGAGAGATATGCATACAGTTATTACAGCCTCTTCCTCCATAGAAATCTTCTCTCTTTTAAATGGAAGTGTCTTTTGTTTTGTAGGGTTTTTTTTTTGTTTGCCTGTCATCAACTCTGACTGCTTTAGGGAAACTTCTCATTATAGTGAAGCCACAGAATGACATCCTGCCCAGGAAAGGAGTGTTATCCAGCCCTTTGGAAATGTGAACACCACTTCTGCTATACCTGGCTATAGCTAGGAGGATGCAAACTACACACATCTCCGAAGATGTGGGTGCCACTAGTGGTGCACAGGAACATAATGTCTGGATTTTTCCTTCAATTCCTTTCCCCCTAACATTCTATTTTGATTTTGACCCCTGCTGCCTATCAAACAGATGTTTTCATCAAGCTGACTGTGATGATTCCCTCTTCTCCCTCTGGATTTGTTAGTGATCATTTAGAGTTCATGTTTTTCTCAGGCACATCGCATTCATCAACAAAGAATTTTACTAACAATTTTATTGTTCACCAGTGCAGTCTTGCTTTAATTCTTCAAAATCAGCTTTAGTTTTTATTATCCTGCCTATTTTTATAACACCAGCAAACATTTGTCTATTCACCAGCTGCCTGTGCTTTCAGATCTCTCAGGATATGCAAAGCACTGATCTTACTGCATATCACCACAGCATTGCACCTGTGACTTTGCCCACTCTAAGGCTGACCACTAGTCCTATTCTTCTTTCTCTAAACTCTAATCAGTTATTAATAAATGTCAGATTAGCTTCTTCAGAACCTTTGTTGAGGAACCTTGCCAAAAGCTCTTTAAAAATACAAGAATGTATCTTGACAATATTATGTCTCTTTCACAGTCACTGATTCCTCCAAAGAGATTTGACAGGTTTATGCAGCATGAGTTCCCTTCTCAAAGCCTTACAGGCTCTTCTGCCATAGAGAACATTTTTCCCATGCTTTCTCTAACTCTTTCCTTTATTGCAGAGCCTACTGATTTGCCCAGGACAGCTGTTAGAGACACTGTACAAGAACAAATAACAAATACAGCAGCAGTAGTATTTTTCAGCCACAGATTTTAAAGCATTTCTGAAGCTGTGCAGAAAGTAATTGGCAGAAGTGGAAGCAAGGCTCCCTTTTTATCTGTCTTGATCCTGTGCTTTGTTGTGCTGTGGCTGAAGTGGGACATTCCCATCCCTTCAGAGCTACTACTGTGGGTTCTGGTAGTACTTCAGAGAAAAGACAGGAGCGCTCTGCTCTGGTACCTGCTCTGACAACAGTGCCTACAGCTATTTTGATTTTCTTTTAGATGTTTGCAGTCACAGAATAGCTGAGGTGAAAGGGGACCTCTAGAGATCATCTGGTGCAACCAAGAAGGCCCACCTGGAACTGGTTTCCCAGGACTTTGTCCAGGCGGCTTTTGAATATCCCCAAAGATGGTGACTCCATAAAGCTCCTACTACCTTTTCCTGCCAGCCACACATCTCCCTGGTAGAACAATGTGCAGCACAGCTTCCCTTCCCATATAGTTTGGTGGTTTGCCCAGGCATGGATTTTATTTGTGACTTTCTGCTAGTTCCTGTTGTTTCTGCTATCTAACTTCAAGAAAAAGAAGCTTAATTGCTTCATATGTTTGTCCTGAATGTCTCTTCCCACTACCAGGGGTGTTGGTGTTTCACTCACTTATCATCATAACTAATAAATGAGTGATAAAGTGATACACGAGGGTGACATGAAAGTTTTATATGAATTTTAGGACAGCATGTTACCAAAAGTAGAAAGCTGCAAATAGACCTTACCAAATGAATGCCAGTATATCTTCTACTACCATTCTGTTTAATGTTCAGGATATGTCAAAATTCACAGTAAGACTGGAAATATTGTGTAATTTTAAAATATTTTACTGATATTTCTCATGCCTCATTTATTTTCTGGCTTACCTGCCAGGAGTTCAAATGTACAAAATCCAAGAAGGAGAGAAGAAATGGTTTTTAGAATATCTTCTATAAAACAATGAAAATTGGTTTTCCATAGGCTTCAGTGATTTGGGACCTGGAAAACCTAGAAGCAAGATATTGCATATATCATTAGAAATGCAGGAACTTTCATTTATTTCTCCTACCTCTATGCTAACCAGAAGAAAAAAATGTTACAGAAATTTCGGGTGATTGAGAGAGGACATAATACTTTCTGCCCTAAAATCAAGACTGATTTTTTTTAAGACTGTTGAAGTTCCTGCCTATAAAAAGATCCTTTCTATACCTTGCTTAGGTATGTCTTCTGACCTTGCATATTAAAAACTAAAATAAGTCATGTTTTAAGTTTCCAGTTACTTCATTATTTTTCACAGTTTTTAATTTGTGCTATTGGTCCAAGGAAAGAGGAACAGCTTTCATAACTTTTTGATTGTTTCAATTTTCAGAACAATGGAAAGAAAATCAGATACCCAGAACTTTTCATGAGAAAGAAAGAAGGAAAGAAGGAAAGAAAGAAAGAAAGAAAGAAAGAAAGAAAGAAAGAAAGAAAGAAAGAAAGAAAGAAAGAAAGAAAGAGAAAAAGAAAAAGGATAGCTGTCTACATCAATACATGCCTATATACGTACACATACAAGTGCATCAGACTAATTGCAATTAAAAAGTAAAAGAAGTAATTTTTGTTTCATTTTCCCCTCAGGTATGGAGTTGGAAATTCAATTCAGGTATGGAGCTGGAAAAGTCAGTTCTTTGCAGGGATGGCTGCTCAGGAGCTCTCCTGGGGCTCAGCAGCCCCACAGCAAGGGCTGCCACCTTCCCAGTCAAGATGACGTGGGCACAGGGCAGAGCTGAGATAGAAGCACAGAGGACCAAGGGGCACATCCAAGAGGAGAAGTCTCTTGAGTGCAAACCTGCCGTGCACCTGTGAGATCAGGTCCTTGCCCTCCAGACTCAGCCTGCCCTGGAAAACTGGTTGTAATGGAGTCCTGATCAAGGAGCCCTGCTGTGCCGTATTTATGAAGTTTCTGACAGGTTTCTTTGTTTTGACTACTAAATCCAGTGGATCACATGCATAACTTCATTAATTTAGAATTCATCTGTTTACTTTGCTAGTGCTTCATGGCCTTACCCCTGCAGCACCTTTTAGCCATTGTTTGTCAAAGGCACCATCACTTCTGCTTCTGCTTCAGAAACTGAAGTGGGCTGTTCTTTGTTATGGACCTGGGAGATTTGGGTTTCCAACCCAGGAGCACTTTTACATCATTGAATAAGAAAAAATGTGGAGGTAGCTGGTGGAAAGTCTAGCTTACAAAACATAAGACAGAAATGAAAGGAAAAAGAACCAAATATACCCACAAGCAGGGACTGTGCAAATTCCACATTTCATCAGGAAAGTTTGTTAAGGAACGGATTTAGACCCCACAGAAGGCAATAGAAAGACTCCTGCAGAATTCTGTGGGCTTTGGGTCAGGTTTTAAATCCTGAAACCCTCAGTATCCTGTCAGGTCCCTTGTCATGCCAAAATGTAGTAAAAAATCTATCAGAAGAGTGGAAAGTACTTCAAAGGAAATTTGCACAGAACTCCATAGGAAAAAGTGTGTTATAAATGTGAATGTTCAATTTGATTTTCTCCTCTCTTTGATAGTAGAAATATCCTGTAGCTGAAAACAGCTGTGAGCATACTCAAATATGGAAAAAACACCTTTAGTGGTCTCCTTGTCCTTGGGCTGCTAGTATAAAAAGCATCAAGGATTTCTGTGAGTCATAGAGGTAGGAATTCACTACCTTTGTGCAAAAAATGGAGAAAAAAAGCCATTGTGTTGGTTTGCTTTTCTTTCCCCTTGAGAAAAAGGGATTTAGATTGATCAGGTCCAATTTAGAAGGTCAAGTATCCACTAGATTGGAAGGAAAAGCTGTAATGTAGAGATAAATTTGAGAGGTCAGTTTCCTCTACCTTGGGACTTTATTAAAGGACTTGTGTATGTAAGATCTTCTGGTTCATTTACATTGTTTGGACATGTTCTCATGCTTTTAATAAAGGCTGTGGTGTTCCTCACTACCTGTGCACAGGAAGGTTTGAGGCACACAGCAGGTTACACACAAAGCACATTGTGTGGAGTATGATAGGAGAGATAAACAGATGGGAAAACTTACCAGAAAATCAGCAAAACAATGCACTCTAATGAATAGATATCCATCTTTCACATTTTTACAAATAAATGCTACAAAACTGGGAGAATCTTGTGTCAAACAGTACACACTATACCACAGGAAAAGACTTTTGAATGAAGGTATCACAGAGAAAACATCTCTTTTCTTTGAAAAGGTCATTCTGTAAGAAGAGATTTAAGGCATGTGTGCATTTAGCAAGATGAGGATGGGAGGGAATGTGCATGCTGTTTGTGGATCCATGAGTGAGAAGGGTGAGTACATTCTGTGTGGGAATTAGGATTCTGTGGATTTTACATTTTGTGTGCTCAGAGATAACCACTATTGCAAAATGTGATAGACATTGGAAGTCTATAATCTGTCATAATATGTCCAGTCTGTAGGAAGTCTCATGTTTATCTATAGTGGACTGTCATATGTGGTACTAAGTAATTGTAATTTTGAAAAGAATTAAATTTTGGAGTATTTCTGAAAGATAACTATACCCTCCAGTTATTCAAAACTGTCAAGTAACTTGTAGTTGCTGCTGGAATACGTGGTAGCATTAGTGAATCACCGCTGTAACTCCTCATTTCCTCAAAAAACATAATATATGAGTCTTGTGAAAGTTATTGACTATTTTAGAGGGCAAAGTATCAATTCCATCAGTAAGAAAGATATTCCATTTCAAATTTTCATGACTCGCCCAAGATCTTTCTTCACTTCTCTAAATAAAAAGAATTATTAAGATTTCATGGCAGAGTTATGCAAGACAAAGCATGTTGGAAATACCTGACATTATTGGGAGGGATGATATTGAGCACTGCTATCAGTTGATCAAAGCCTCTGCAACATTTCTGGGATACCAGAGGTCCTCTTGAAGAGCTTATGCATGTAATGCAAGGAAACTGTTGAGGTTTTCAATGAAAATCTTTGAAAACCTCCATAAAAAAGGCAGAAAAAGGAGGGATAAGGCAAGCATAAATGGAATAGTCTTGCTGATCAAGAAGATCCTTGCCCTTGTGAATAGCCAAATGCTGTTGTGACAAAAAGAACTAAGAACAATGACTATAAACATGAAATAAAACAATATGAGCCACTTGAGACAGAAAAGGAGATTAAGACTGTCTGAACAGCAGCCTGCCTTTATGTCCTCAGGTCTCAGAAGGGTCAGCAAGACCAAAAATTTCAGACAAATGGTAGGAACTTTGTAAGTAGACTGGTGACTCTGCTCTGCTGCATCACAGGCTTCCTGTGCACAGAAGGCACAAAGGAATGTTTTGTCTCTGAAACAGGCCTGGCCAGAGGGACAGACACATGCACATGTATATGTCTACATATATATATATATATAACCATATGCATAATATGTATAACATCTGTGTATATGTAGCCTGCCACAGCCTGGGCAACCTGACTACAGTGAGAGAAATCAAAAGGTTGTTTTCAGAATTGCTTGCTCCTTGGAAATTGGAACATGTGAAATTAGTTTGTTATCATTACCAAGGTTTCTGGTCCATCATGCAAAGCCTAAACTAAATTGTTTTGTATGATGGTTTTTGCATAGCCCTTGCCAAGGACATGTATTTTGTGAGCCCATTGCTGATGTCCAAATTGCTCATTTCCACAGAGTGCTTGTCCTGTGGTCAGTATCATGTGGAGAACTTGAGTATCTCCTTCTTATAAAATCTTCTTTTCCTCCTTTCCATAGAGGGTATATGAGGCCTCTTGGGTTTCTATCAACATCTCATTGGTGCCACAGGAGACTAATAATCTTGTTCAAGTGACTTGCAGTGGAGAAGAAATTTTCTTCCTTTGATAGGGCCCTTAGCCTCAATTTTCAAAGTTGATGGTATGACTTTTTTTCAAAATAAGCAAACTAGTTAGAATCATATTCTTTTTCCTGGTCAAACTGGAAAAAAGAAAGAACAAAAAAATCTTTTAAGAAAGTTGGTTTTTTTTCAGATGTACCCAGCTCAGTTGTTAAGATTTGCAACATTCGGCTTGACAAAGCAAGAGTCATCACTCGCCCTCAGATTTATGATATGGAGTGTTTGTGCATGAGAAATGCCCTAACCTAACCTCCCAGTGGCCACAGAGGTATGAAATGGCTTATTCACTCTGTGTCTTCAGAGCATTTGTACTGCAGAGAAGACAAGAAAAGCCTCCGTGTAAGTAATTTGTGGGAGGATAATTAAAACCACAGTTCTTTCCTGCTATGAAAATACTTTCAGGTATCAATTTTTTTAAACAAAAGTTATATGTAAATAGTCACAGCACTGAATGAAGTGATGGGTACATATTGCAAACCAAACAGGATGGGGATGATTCTGCAAACCTAATATCTAGCTCTGAAAACACCTTCAGACTTCCTAAATAAGAAGTAGAGCATTCAGTGGAGAATGCAGCCATTTTAAAAGTGGGATTTAACACACAACTTTCAAGCAATCATTTTTCTTTTAACTGAATCTTAAATATTCAAAGGCATTTTCTCTGCAGAGCAGCTTTTAAAAGGATTGGTATGCTAGACACACTTCATGTTGTCCTTATCTTTATTTAAACAAATCAGCTTGGTGCTCTGAAGTATCAAACTAAAATCTGAGCTGAGCAATGTCACAAAAAGAGCTGTTTGTACATACAAATAGCATCAATTGTACCAAGCACAACAGAAAACATAGGCCACCAGTGAATATATTCAACTATGAAGTGCAAATTTTTGGCTAAGAGGCTCTACATCTAGGAATGTTTTGTCCAGAAGAGTTGAGTTTATTTAACACTAACTCTAATAATAAATCCTGTAAAGAAAATCAGTTTGATGATATCCTCGTGTTTGAAAGGAAAAAAAAGATTCAAACATTTTCAATATAATTAGATCTTTTTCAGCTCTATGGTGATTAATTAATAAGCCATACATTGACATTTTGATGAGTCATAGAATGACTTCTGGAGCACTTGGCAACATCTTGAAACTCCGTTGAGCCAAACAGGGAATTATCTAGGCTTTTTGGGTTGAAACCTTAAGGAAAAAAATTTGAACATGTAGTGATAAATACTGTAAGTAGGAGATTGGAGAGCTTAAACTCAAATTTTAGCTAAAAAGTCCTCACCATTTCAATGTAAATTTACAATAATTAATTTTCAAATTAGTTTTAATTAAGTCTTGGCCCAGGACTGTAACCATGAGGCTGTCCTCATTCTTGGAACTGAGAAATGAAACGATGCAAAATTGACTCTTTAAAGTGGTTGTGGCTATTTAAAAATATTTTTTTAATTGGCATTGAATTCTTATCCTTCTTCTTTGATAACAAAAACAGTAATGTGCAGCTTGGCAAAAACCTAATATTTTGACATCAATAAATGAAAAGAAGAAAGATTTTCAAAATTCAACAGTAAGGTTAAAATCAAGAAGAGTATTAGAAGTAATTCTTTAGACAGTTTCAGGCATACTTATTTGCCTTTAAGTATGGGTATTTAAATGCCCATATAATTAGAAGGCTGAGTGGGGAAAAAGCAGTGTAATTTTCACACAAACCAATAAAACTTTCAGAATTATTTCATTCCCATGTAGTGTCAGGAACACCTTAATGTGGTTAGGATGCTAGAAATAGAAGCTACAGAGGCCATGTGATTTTCCCATTGGCTCCAAAGGCAGCAGCACTGAGCGGTAGATTTATGCAGAAGATGAAGCAAAGCAAGATGATTCTTCACTAAAACAAAATGTTTGTTTCGTGCCAATGCCAAGGCTGATGCCAAAGCTGCTTCTATATTGATCTAAACTTAATTATATCCCCTACATCCTGATTAAAATTTAACTTTAAAATTAAACAGCACAATGGCAAATTCTTCCAACACAGCTGAGTCTATATATTCATCGCCGGTGGTCTTACTTCTTTGAGTGTTGACTACTTGAAAATACTTTTGTACTCTCTGCTATGGCCATGTTCCCCCCAGCAAAAAGCACCAAACCCCCCACAATATAATCCAAGAACCCACCTTTCTTTGCATTACATTCTTCTTGGTGATGACTGATTGTCCTTGGGACTCTGTTTTTTTGTACTGCCCAGCATGCAGCATGAGTCAAAAAACTTCAACATTGAAGCTGACTGTAGATCAGTGGATTTATGGATGCAAAACCTGCAGCAATCTATCAAAAAAATTTCCTTTCCTGAGGTCCTAGGCATTAAAGCCATGACATTTAGTGCAACGCTCTGAGTCAGAGTTAGCCGTCATGCCTCAAACTAGAAAAACTAATGACTTGTCCGAGAAAGTCTTTAATGTATCTGCATGCTCCCCTTTATAGACCTGGTAAGTGCTGCAAAATGAGGCAGACCTAGCACNCTAAAATCGAGCTGGGGGCGATCACTAGCGATGTTCCCCAGGACTCAGTGTTGGGGTGAGTCCTGTTTAGTATCTTTATCAACAGTCTGGGTGAGGGGATCAAGGGCACCCTCAGGCAGTTTGCAGAGAACCCCACACTGGATGAGAGTTTCAATCTGCTGAAGGGTAAGAAAGCTCTACAGAGGGATCTGGACAAGCTGGATCAATGGACTAAGGCCAATGGTGTGAGGTTCAAAAAGGCCAGGTGCTGGGTCCTCCACTTGGGTCACAACAACCCCTTGAACTGTCAAGGCTGGGGGCAGAGTGGCTGACAAGCTGCCCTGCCAAAAAGGACCTGGTAGTGCTGGCTGACAGTGGCTGAACATGAGCCAGCTGTGCCCAGGTGGCCAAGAAGGCCAATGGCACCCTGGCCTGGATCAGCAATGGTGTGGCCAGCAGGAC